>JAQGEP010000262.1:0-54812 GCA_028476805.1 Acrocalymma vagum
ATAATTTAATTATATATTAGTACTAATTTATAGGATATTGATAATAATAAAAGTAAGTAATAAGCTTTTATATTTTTAAGTAAAATTATAAATTAAAGTTAATTATATGTCTATCTTATATATATTTTTAGCTTTTCAAAAAGTACTCTTTAAAATAAATAGCATTGAAAGTAGTTTATATTAAAAGGCTAAAAAGGTATATGTGCCATGATCAACATCTCCATATTCCCTGTGCTTCCTACGCATAATACCTAAGGCATCAATAACTGTGATGTTGCTGAGAGTCCTTATGCTGTCCATTTCCCCCGTTCTCCGGATACGATTCAGTATGTGGGGAAGATGAATACAACTAGCCAATGAACTCATACATTTTGCGCCCCATGGGTCACCATACGCTGTCAGAACAGCCATCACCATGGCTATGGTAGGTACACAACATGCACAGCAGAGACGATTAATCCTCAATTTTCTAAGCTAATTTTGCCTGCAGCTAAAGTCTTCCAAACCAAATTAACCGCATCGATACCATAGTCCCTTATAACATCGCAATGCCTCTTCCGTCTCCTAGCTGCAAAATCCTCTGTACTAACAGTGCCAACCTCACCAAGTGACCCAAAGGCAAAATATCCACCTAGTTGCCATGGATCTCGCCCATTAACAAACTCAACCCACTTGTTCATCATTTGCTCAAAGACTCTCTGCGGACCCAGGGTCAAAGCTGAGGTCGAATCTTCGAAATAGCAAAGGCAAATCGACGGCATGATGAGCCCGACTCGATAGCTGCCAGGGATTAGGCTGGTCAACGAGGTACCGAAAGACCTGCTTCCCTTTGCCTTGCCATTGCCTACGGATGTGCTCCGTGGCATACGTGAACCGTACATCGTGTAGAAAGTCGAGGCCCCTGTTTTACAGGACGATGGCCTGCCAGGTAAGATGCCATAAAGCGCTTTGACATATGCGCTATTCTCTTCTAAAAGATCGAAGCTATGGCTGATGGACTCTGCTGCGAGCACCTCGATACCGTTGCGTAGAAACACGGACTAAGATTCGTTCGTTAGTATCAACTTTAGAGATAGCGCATAAAGGCTTCTACCTCATATTCGCAATCTCCAATCAGTAAGCGCCCCACATCACCCCATTTTTCTCCCCAGTTTGCGAGAGCGGGCTCTGTTTGAAGAAATGAAGATACGATTCCGAGCTCTGCTTGCACCCTAAGGAGCTCTGCGACAGGAGCATTACTCAAAATCCAATCGCCCTTTTTGGATAAGGAGTCTACAATCCTGCCTATCACTGTCCGTACCAGGGTTTATGGCTGTGGAGGAGATAAGTAAAGGGATCCAGGCTGCAGAATCATTTGCCGAATTGGTGCGCCCGTCACTGCGTGAGCATGACAGTAGACCGCCCCGGCGCTCTCACCTGCGAGCGTCATATTATTCTGGCAATGTCTCAGTCAATATATAATTGTATGTCACTTTGGATGTGTATCATGCGGATCGCCACCAAAATCTCCTATGTGATGTCTTACAAACTCTAATGCTGCTCTTTGGTCTAAGAGAGCAAGGTTCTTCTCGCCAGAACCATCGCCGAACGCGAAGATGTTTAACCTGTAGTTGAGCGTAACTACTATGATAGGCTGACCATTCCGGATGGACGTCTGAACCAATTTGTAGGGTCTATCATTTTCAGCATAGGGCGATACATGTATAGAAAATCGCATACCGCATAATTTAGAGGCGCTGCTCCCAAATGTCACGGTCTGAGATCCGCCTACAAAGGATACTTTAGAAACGAATGGATAAAATCGAGCAGCTAATTCCTCACCATGTATCCAGACAAGGACGGGGTATTGCGGTTTACATGACTGGGCTGTGGACCGCGCGGGCAGCGTGATGTCTAGGTTCAGGCATCCAAATTCGTCTTCGGGAGCCTCTTGTACTTTGATCTCTTCCGGTATCCGCAGTAAATAGTGAAAGTCGACGTAATTCTGTGGACATCGTGGACTAGGGCATATATGAGCGGTTCAGGCATCTTGTCGTAGATGAGCATCGCTTAACCGTAGGAAGTACAGTCCACAGGTGAGGCCAAGACTGATAAAGATGGCGGAGGTACTGGTTTTGCAAATCGATCTGGTATACTTGCGTATTTTAGGCCTCTGAGTTGCCAGACTTTAGCTTCGGCCACGGTCAAACCCTGGAGTGTAACTGCTAATGATCTGTGCTTCAAAGTTGCCGTGCTTGGCCGTTCACAAAGAGACTACGGTACCATCAAACCAGGATGGGGAATATTGAGTGAGTGGTGGAGTATAATTCGTTCTCGTATGTCAGCTGGTCGAGACGGTCGTATCGTGTTACGAGATGTGTGGTGGGGGAATGTGGGTGGTGGGGGTGAGGGGCTGGTAGGAACGGGGCTTCTCTCGGCCACATGCTAAACGATGCATTCGACGGCATACCTAATCTAGTATACTCTGAGAGGGGAGTATTTGGGCGAGGTCTGTTGGGCACAGGAATGAGGGTGAACTCAAATACTGGCCGCGGCTAAGTTGACCGTTCAACAACTGAGCCAAAAAGGGAAAACTCAGACCCAAAATTCAGAGTACAAACATAAATACCAACACTCACTGTCTGCGTAGTGACGCCATGTCATCCGAGGAACCGTTCGTCATCGTTGTTGGGGCGGGACCTTCTGGTCTGCTACTGAGTCTACTTTTAGCACAGAATAACATACGCGTCGCTCTGGTTGAAAAGGAAGATGGCCTGGACAAACAACCGCGCGCAACGCATTATGCTGGGCCAGCAGTGAATGTATTGCGCCGGGCAGGCGTTCTGGGCGATATGGCCACAAAAGGATTCTTTCCTAACAGACTTACTTTCAGGACGTTCGACAGTAAGGTCCTTGCCGCGATAGACCACACTGGTATGGCGGATGATCCGGATAGATTGATCTGTCTACCGCTAGATCAACTTGGTCAAGTTCTGCTATCGCATATTGAGAAGCAGGCAAATGTAACTGTCTACTGGAACCACCAAGTCACCGACCTCAAGGACGAATATGGAAAAGGTGCCATCACTGTCTCCACTCCAGACGGCACGAAACAACTTCGTGCTCGCTATATTATCGGATGCGATGGTGCCAACAGCAAGATACGAAGGCTGTTGTTTGGCGATTGGGAGTTTCCAGGGAAGACATGGGAGACTCAGGTAGTAGCAACTAATGTTAGTACAACGTGTAGCAGTGTAAATTTACGTTTCGGTTGCTAAAAGACATTGGTTGAGTAGGTCTATTACGATTTCCACAAGTTCGGCTACGAAGACGCCAACTTTATCATTGATCCCGAACATTGGTACATGGCCTCTAGGATCACCACGGATGGAATATGGCGTGTCAGTTACGGTGTGCCAGCCAGCCTGACCAAAGAGGAGCTCTTGCAGCAACTCCCGGAAAAGTGGAGAAAAATGCTGCCTGGCAATCCTTCTCCTGAGGATTACCGTATCACGAATTTTAGTCCATATAAAGTACATCAGAGACTCGCACAGTCGATGAGAGTGGGGTCATTTGTGCTGGCCGCGGACGCTGCACATCGTGAGTCCTGTCTATATTGACGAGATGGATGTCAGAGCTGACATTTTTGAAGTTTGCAATCCCTTTGGCGGCCTTGGCCTTACTGGTGGAATCGTGGATGTTGGCGGTCTGGCAGATTGCCTGATCGGTTTGTATGAAAAGAAAGCCGACGACACCATTCTTGACATCTACTCAACGGTGCGACGCGAGAAATACCAGCAGTTTATTGATCCTATATCCAGTGCCAATCTTGTCCGCATGCATGACAAGGACCCGAGCACGATATTGCAGCGGGATGAAGGCTTGCAGATGATCAACAATGTTGGGAATGATCCTGCAAAGATGGAGGAGCTTATCAACGGTATCAACGTGATCAGTTACGATTTCACCCAACACTACAGGTTAAAGTAAACATGTGGAACTAAATGACGGTCTCATGGTATGTATATGACGTAGCGGGAAGATCAGGATTCTGCGACTTGGAGTTGGGAGCAGTTCAGTACTATCAAAATGAACTTACTTTTCTTTGTGCTCAATAGTCCTCTGATTCCCGGATCCTCGGCTTCTGTCTCAGTAACATGATTCTTTGATATAATTGTCACCGACCACTCGCAAACCGCATAGGGAAACCATGAACGTGTATGCAATAGCAAGTGGAGTCCTCTTAGACACCTTATCATTTCATTAGGCACTCCATGTTCATACCGGCAAATGAGCGCGTATTAAACATATTAATGGATTACAAATTGAGGGATAGTTAGATGCATGGAAGAGGCAAGATCAATATATTCAACGGCATACATCCAGGAACATGTCTGCATTCTTCTACCCCACATCCTAGTCACTACAAGGAGAGCACTTCTGCTAGTAGACAACATTGACAACATCTGCACAGTCTCTTCGTATGAGATCTGCGTGTGCTTTGCTTCTTACCTTCACCTGTACAGCGAAAGGTGCTCTGTGCTTTGTAATCTGCGGTATAGTCATTGTGTCTATCTCTTGCCCCGGAACCTGCTCAAAGTCAAAGCAGTAAAGCAGGCGCGCGATTGCGATCCATACGTTCATCTCCCCAACTTTCCAGCCAGCGCAAACTCTTCGCCCTGGGTAACTTGGTTAAACAGAGGAGCTTTGAAGAAAATGGGCATAACACTGACCTGGTCCAAACGCCCAATGTCCTTTCAATGCATTCTCCACGTCATCATTCATAAATCGTTCAGGCCAGAAACGTTCTGGCTCGGGGTACTCTTTCGGATCCAGTGCAATTGCCCAGGCATTCCAAGTGAAGACAGTTCCGGCAGGGAAGCGATAGCCCTCGTATTCATCGTCTTTGATCAACATGTGTGGCGCGCCAATTTCGGCGATATTTGGCCTCCACCGGAAGCCTTCCTTGACGACAGCACATATGTATTTCAGATTGGGCTTGTCACTCCATTGGGGCAGCCGCTCTGCACTGTGGCCGCACACTTCATCCAGCTTTTCTCGAACTCGCACTACCCAGTCTGGATATGTTGCTGCTGCAGCGATGATCTGACCAAGAGTTACACGGGAGGTATCACTCCCTGCTTCCAGAAGAGTTCCTAAAGTGAAGAATCTTTGCGTGTCGTCCATCTTTTGATACTCGTCGCTCTTCAAGAAATCCGTGGCGAAACAGTCGCGTTGTGTGCCTGCCTCGATCTTTGCCTGGCACTTTTCCAGCTCGCGCTTGTAAACTCTGAGGGCAGATAGATTAGCATCTTGGTAGGCACAAGTTTTCCGTATTCGCATACTTGAATGTCTTGCGGAAAATGGCTTCCCCTCGTGGCCGCCACCACTGTAGTCCTTTCGGAAGTCTATTCAGAAAGTTGAAGCCGTCTACAATGTTGACGCCTGGCTGCTGATTCTCTAGAAACAGCTCCAATGTCTCAAACAACTCGACAACATCAGGGTCATCTAATATAGAACGACGACCATAAACAACACTCATGATGACCGAATTGGCGAAACGACCGTTTGCAGACCACCACCGCTCCGGCTTCTCGAGGTAGTCCCACAACAGATGTTTCGATTCCAGGTCTTGAAATGGCATGAAAACGTCTTGCTGACGTGCCATCAAAACGTTATGCATAATCTTCCGCAACATTCTCCACCTGTCATTATAGGGCATGAGCACAATTCGCGATCCGCGAGAAATGATGTCTTGGGTCATTGGAAACTCGGGCCTGGAACTGTAGATGGCTGCACGGCGTTCCAAAAGGTCATTGACGGTGCGCGATGAGTTCAGGAAGACCCAAGTGGCACTCCCAAACTTGCAAGTGAACCTGCCGCCGTTATCAGTAAAGATGTCATTGCGGTGCCTTAGGAAATGTCAAAGTTTTGATAAACTCACATCTCTCCATATTCTTCGGCCTTTTTCTTAGCCCACGGGCCCTGCTGCAATGGGGGCAATTGAAAAGAGTTTCCGAAGATGGGTATTCCAGGTATTTTGACTGGAAGCTTGTATCTTTTATTGTATTGGTAGCGTTGCACAAGTACTGCAGCAACCAGGACTGCAAGCACTGTGAGTGCAACAACTCTAACCGGAGAAGCTGGCACATTCATCAGCTGTCGTGACGAATATGTCATTTCGAACAAGGAGCCCATAATATGGATCTCAAAATAAGCACCAGATTGAACGACCTATTAGCAAGTCTGCAAAAAGAACTATCAAAGTCGTAGTATAAGAATGCTGCCAGGAGCGTAGGTATCCGGGAAGCTTATTCCGCTTTCCGTCCCCGTCCAAACCACCAACCAGATTAGAGAGGATTACCAAAACAGGCTGAAAAGCCATTCGTGTGGGGGACTTTCCCCGGACTACCCTGGGGTTGAATGCTATGTGGGGGACTACGGCCCCCACCCCGGCATGGGCCCGAACGATGAACATGGGCAGCATCGCCTTCCCCCGCATATTTAGCAGAGTAGGCTAAGAGAATGCGGGAACCAATAAGGAACATTTGAAAGAATAACCTTTTTTTACATACGGATCATACTGCAACTCTAAATTCTACCAAGCAGACCGTTATACGCGGTGGCACTTGCAGTTTGTTGACCTTCTCTTCCAACGTACTTCCAAGCCTAGGTTTGATCAACAACCATGGCACTACAAGCAACATGGAATCAGCTTCAGCAGGCATTCAGCGAAGCAAATTCTCAAGCTTTGGCCATCTCCGCTCTCGCAGCCATCTCTGTATTGCTCACTTTCATCGCCCTCTACCGCGTCTTCTTTCACCCTCTCAGCCACGTACCTGGACCATTCCTCGCCAAGTTGACTGGATTCTGGCGGGATGCTGCGTATCGCCGAGCCAGATGGCACGAAGAGATTCTCGAGATCCACGAAAAGTACGGACGTGTCGTTCGAATCGCTCCTAACGAAGTTTCGGTGGTGGACGAGTGGGCGATGAAGAACCTCTATGGCCACGGACATAATGCCCAAAAGACCTCATGGTACTCGATCTGGGATCCCCCAAAGACAGCACCCCAACTTTTCTCAGCGCTGGACAAGAAGGTACACGGTTTCTTGCGAAAGCGCGTTTCTGGTGCCTATTCCATGTCCTCCATTCTCAAATACGAAAAGTATATACAGATGTGTCTTGATCTTCTGCTAGAGAAATTGCATAAATACGCAGACCAAGGTCCCGTGGACATGTCAAACTGGACCAACGCCTTCGCGTTCGACGTAGTAGGCGAGCTGGGATATGGATCGGAGCTGGGTATGCTAAGGACTGAGACAGATGTGAACAACCTCCGAAAGGACATCTTCGGTATCTTTCGATTTTTGGCATGCATGGGGCATTCCCCCACCCAAATGTGGATCATGAGTAATCCTGTCTCTGTTAGCCTGTTCAGCTTACTCGGTGCAGGGCCGCCAATGCTATCGTTTCGCAATTGGACATTCAAGCAGGTACAAGACCGCGTGGATCACATCGACGAAGTCAAGCGCGAAGACATGCTTCAACACTTCTGTCGGATGAAAACCGCGGATGGTCGCCCTGTAAAGGTCGAAGAAATAGCCATTGAAGCAATGAACCTCATGTATATATCTTATCAATCCCAAGACTACGTTCAAGTACTGACGTTTATCGCAGCGGTGCCGGCGCAGACACAACCTCTATCGGGATGCGGACATGCCTGTTTTACGTAGCATCGAATCCTGATTGTTACCAGAGACTACAGAAAGAAGTTGACACCTTCTATGAAGACAACAACCTTAACACCCCATTAACCTATCTCCAGTCGCAGAAGATGCCGTACCTGCAGGCTGTCGTGAAAGAATCTACTAGAATGTTGCCTTCCATTGTCTTCCAGCTTCTCCGCCATACTCCGCCCAACTTCACGGTTCGCGGCATCCACATCCCCGAAGGCACCACAGTTGGAATTAGTCCTATTGCGCAGAACAGGGATACAGACATCTGGGGCGACGATGCGAATACATTTCGACCTGATCGATGGCTCGAGGACGAAGAGAAGGCTAAAATGTTTGACTCTGCAACGATGACATTTGGTGGCAGCGGGCCGAGGATGTGCGTTGGCCGGAATATTGCTCTGGTATGTATCAGCCGCTGGTCATGACCGTCCTATCCCTATCATCTTTATGACTGATAACGTATCGACGTTCAGGTTGAACTTCATAAATTTCTAGGACAGTTTATACGAAACTTTGACTTTGAATTTGCGAACAAAGATCAGCCGTGGCAGATAGATACTTACTGGTTCGCATACCAAAAGAATCTCATGATGAACATCAAACCACGGGACAAGCATCTCATGCGAAAGAGTTGAGGAAAGACCGCATGAAAGGCCGCTTTGGTCAGTGTAGATATACGAATATCAAGCATTATACTAGTAGTTTTATGACGTTCGTGTGTCCATTAGTGAGGATCTCGGGAATTCTTGACCGCTTGCGACTAAATGTTGTGGAACAAATGTATGTATCCATGATGGCAAAATCTTACTTCCTAGTCTGAACACCCAATTTAAACTATACCGAGGAACATTGTTTCAAAGCCAGTTTTTTCTGCCTTCCTTACATACATATGGATTTTTCGCAATATGACCATTTTGTAATATAAATATTTGTAAAAGAGGATGCTAAAGCCCGATTATATTCCAGAGGTTTTAAATTGACAAAGAAGAGGTCAATGTATCCAAGAATAAAAGATGGGATTATCATTTTTGATTGCAAAGTGTGACATTCGCGCTACGGCATGATCATTTGCCTGCCATCGAGTCTGCTGGACTCACGGCTAAAATAGACATTCTCCGATTACCTTCGTCGACACCCGCACTCACCTCAGCTCCCATCCATAGCGGCTGGGTCTCCTGTATCTTATCCTCGAGCTCTGTGATCTCATTTCCACCGACCCACAAAGATTTTCCATGCAGTTTGTTATCAATGACTGGAAGCAGTAGAGCCTTCGCTATCCCCAGTGGTGTGTTCCTCGGGAGATCACCCCAAATTTTCTCGAGAAACTCCGGCATCATGTTTGTTTCTATTGCATCGACTTAGCTTTGACATAGGTAGCACATGCTCATTAAACGTCATACCTGTCATCCATGGAGCAACCATATTGACCGACACATTAACCTTTTGCGCTGTGGGCCTGAATGCCCTCATCAAACCAAGAGTTCCGGCCTTCGCAGCACCATACTGATACAATGGAGCTGTATCAATATAGGATGCTGCGGAGCCAGTGTATACGATCTGGCGGGGACCTGGAGGGCCGACTTTGAAATAATGAAAGGCTAGCTTAGATGCGTAGAGGTGCGCGACTAAATTAATATCAATAGATGCGGTGTTGGGTGCTTTCAGTTTGCCATCAGTATCGAATTCTTCCTTGAGCAATTCTTCATGATGCATGCCGGCATTGGATAAGACAGCATGTATGGCGCCGAATTTTTCAATGGCGACGTCGAAAATGTGGCGGAAGTTCACCCAGTCTGATACGTCGACTTTTCGGAAGACAACGCGGCTATAAAATGGTGGACATTTAGTATTCGATTGAGCTGGAGAAAGGGTCAAGCAGACCTGTCGTCGCCGAGTTCTTTGAGAAGCTCGAGTGCATCCTTTTCATTCACGTCCGCAAGAGCTAGATTCGCTCCGTGCGCTGTTTTGAAGACACATTAACATTTGTAAATCTATCTAGCAGCGTTCAAAAGCGAAAAGCTTACCATATGCAAATTTCGCCGTCTCCCGTCCAATGCCAGAGGCACTTCCGGTGATCAGAATTGTCTTGCCCTTGAGGGCACTGTAGTTAGCAGGCACTTGGTAGCTAGTCATTATGGTGGCCTTGAGTTTCCTCCATCTTGCTGAATAATAAGAATTAAGTACTTGCTCCTCTTGGCCCAGTCATTATACTTGTGTGGGGGATGGTTGTATATGTAGTTAGCTTAATAGCCTCTTTGTTCCGCGAATGAGAAGATGCCAAGAATCCCCCACATCCCACCCTTAATCCTAACCGTGTGAGACCTTTGCCAAAGGTCAAGTGAATCAGTAGATGGCTAGAATATATCCTGGACGAATACCGGAATGCTTTGGAGGCTTTAGAAGGACACATAATGCAGGCTAATAAGGATGAAATGAGGCGTTTCCACCCTATAGTAAACGAGGTCACCCATTTTTATTATATTACTACTTTCAACTTAATCCTAAATGTGAAAAGTATTCCTCGGAATTTAAAATTAATAAAGTATAGAGTTTTATATTATTTATTTCTGACCGTTTTATTTCCCATATGAGTACTCTAGTCATGTTGCTATTATTATTTGTGTTCGAGGGTTTTCGTAAATTTTCGTGATTTTGGTGTACTACAGTGGCAAAAAGCGCAAATATTTGCGAAATAAGTAAGCTAAATTGAGATGCTAGAATGTAAACCAAATGACCAAAACTAGTCGAGACGAGTGTCAGATCTAGTGACGTGTTGGGCGCCTGCTAAACCGGTATTCTCCATCCATTCCACCAGCGGACGCAAGAATAGATTGACCTGTAACGTGAGATACTTTAAAATCAGCTGTCGAGATTCCTACTCTTCATGTATCATGAGTATCCAAATCCCCTCTGAAGGAAATTTCGGATATGGAACAGTTCTCAAGAGTCACGCTCCGTCATACCCTCGCGCCCTGTCTGAAAGTATCCATGGAAGACCGAGGTAGACGCCAATAGCACGATCGCAATTGAAGTCGAGATCGTAACCGTCGTCGCAGAGATTCCTTGCTGAGCGATATCCATCTTCTTTGACCCATCATGTACGTTCGCAACCTACATCGTGAGAGATTCACAGCTGTAGGTGTGTTCTGAAGTGCGATGATGAATGGATCAGTGTTTTTTTAAGGCTTTGACGCTTCAGAAGAATCATATTGCTGCGAGAAGACATAATCTTATTGCTCGTCTGATGGTCTGCATCCAAATTAACGGATGAGCAGCCAAACGCATCACGAAAGGTCTTCAAACCTCTTCCGATAGGATTTGTTTGAGTTATCTCTGATCTGCTAGTCATTGCGGAACAAAAGTGAGTAGCGACGCAATGGTACCGTTGGCTTGAGAGCGTAATTTCAGAGTAGTCATGGAGGACGCTATTTGCAGCGAAAGGCTAATGAAGTGTAACTGGTGAAGATAAAGATGAACATGGATAGAGTATTTCGGGGTCAGAGCAACATCTAATTGGAAGTAGGATGAATGCGACTAGACATGATTGTATTGTACATTGTTCATGTAATGCACAGCCATGCTTGTCACCTGTCTGCTTGTTGCCATGCAGACGTTCGGGTTCTGAACAAGCAGGTCAAGCCTTGCCATTGTGTCCACTATGTGATCAGAATTGGATATTGGGGCTTTCGAACATTGGTGTTGTCTCGCAACGCTACCCCGCATTTCCCCCAGTGCTAACCCCGCGAACCCCACATGGATATTGCAACACAGTATGGATATGGTTAGTTTCTTGTGGTGTGGTGGCCTCCTCATACTGGTGCCCTTGAGTTTGGTGTTGGGTATGAAGTTAGAATCGTAGCATGGCGTAAGCCCGGATTGCGTAGTCATGTAGATATATAGGAATTGGGTACGTAGGGGCCACGCCACCTTGCATCACCATCTTCATTCAGCTATGTCTGAATCCATCCACATTAATAACGAGCTATCGGAGCCAGTGATACTCAGCATCTACAGAAGGCTTCATGTTTTTCACGTCGTAGTTGCATTTACCGCGTACTTTGCATGCTGGGCGGTGTACTCTATATTCTTTCATCCGCTTCGAAATGTTCCTGGACCGCTTGCCGCCAAATTGACTGAGCTTTGGAGGACGCAACGGTATTTCTTAGGTGGGTGGCATGATGATATTCTGGAGCTTCACCGCAAGTATGGGCCTGTCGTCCGGCTTGCCCCAAACGAGGTTGCATTTGTGGACAAGCAAGCTATGGGCAAGCTATATGGCCATACTACTGGTACCAAAAAGGTATTTCATTTAAGCACTAAACATCTAGAAGCTGCTGACAGATCGATTAGACGCAGTGGTACCATGTATGGGACATGCCGGGAGCGGCTCAGGGGGTAAGTCTCAGAGCTTGTCTACTATCCGAACCATGCTCACTCATAAAGTTCTTTGCATCAACTGATATAAGAGAGCATGCCTTCTTGCGTAAGCGTGTCTCAAACGCCTTCACCATGTCCACGATCTTGAATCTCGAGCCACAAATTCAAGCATTGGCTGATAGAGTCTGGGACCAGTTTCGCAGTTTTGCAAAGACTGGTACTCCGGTCAACATGCAGACATGGACGGGCTTTTTTGCATTCGACGTCGTGACAAAGCTGGGCCTTGGGAGAGAACTTGGCTTTGTTGAGCAAAGTAAGGACGTACAGGGCATCATTGGATCCATTCAGGGCTTCTTCTACTGGCACGCGGGCATGGGATTCATACCGGGCCAAATGGCCTGGTTCTACAATCCTCTGTCAAACTTTTTTTTGAAGTACTTTGGGCCGAAGACTTTGAAAGGCCAAGCCCAATTCTTCGGCTGGCTCTTCGAAGTCGTCACGGAACGGCTAGGTCAAGAAGATGCCGGGAACCCTAAGGAACGCAAGCGAGATATGCTGGATATTTTCGTGTCGATGAAGGAACCCGACGGATCCCAGGTTCCACTTCCAGGCGTTCTGATTGAGGGTGGCAATCTCATCGGGGCCGGTGCTGACACCACTTCAGCAGGCATTTCCGTTATCCTTGGATACTTGCTGAAACACCCGCATGATTATGCTCGTGTACAAAGGGAGGTGGATGACGCCTATCTGCAGAATTCTCTGACAAAACCTGGGGATCTCAACTATCTCTTAGCCGAGAAGATTCCTTTCTTGAATGCGTGCGTCAAAGAAGCTACGAGGCTAAACCCAAGCATCTTGTGGCAGCTTCCTAGGGAAACACCGCCGGAAGGTGTGACCATCGCAGGACACTTTATTCCTGGAGGATCGACTGTAAGCACAAGTCCCTTGTCACAGAACCGTTGTAAGGAGGTATTTGGAGACGATGCCGACAAGTGGAGACCGGAGAGATGGCTTGTTTGTGGAAAGGGCTCTACTGCGGAACAGGTCAGGGAAATGGACAAGTACAACCTCACGGTAAGATGTGCTTCTAAACTTGCCGTGGCAAGGTCGCTCTGCTAAGATTGGGTAGTTCGGTTACGGCTCCAGGACATGTATCGGACGAAACCTGGCCCTGGTAGAGCTACATAAGTTTGTAGGCCAATTTGCTCGCCAGTTCGACGCTGAATTTGTCAACAAGCAAACGCCGTTTAAACCCCGTTCGCAATGGTTCTTCCTACAGGAAGACATGATGGTGAAGCTGAAGGAGAGGGCTCTGCCAACTTAGGCGCATTGCTTTGCTAGTGCTGTTGTAAACTTATTATGATAGGTTCAGACGACGAGGAATCAGTTTCGTTTGTGACCGTATGTCGACCGACTTCGTTTAGTTTTTATATTTTTTTTTTGTGGCAATATACCGATGGCGAGAAGGAACAGGACAAGAGGGAATAAAGGAAATTCGCCAAGAGACTAGTCCGTATTGGGGTGAAAGGAGCTCAGCCCAGACTAGGTCTAGCCTCGGCATCTGAATGCAGCACACATCCCGTAGCTATCAATTGATGTCTCTTTTGAACCAAGTCGATGCTTGTCTATGACAAAAATCCCTGAAAGCGAGCAGTATGTACTTGTTACCACTCGAAATTGCGTAGTCTAGTTATCCGAACTTATTTGACACTGCTGCTTGCTGTGCATACTTACCTAAGTAGAGCACGTGTCAGCTCACAATCCGCTTTTACTTTCCTTCCCCGCTTCCCCGCATCTGAATCTCCGCGTCTCCCACGCTCGGAGCCTCATGACTTTCTCGCCTTCCGACCCTCCAGCAACAATTCTGCCGTCACTGGTACACCGCCATGTTCCCACGCGGCTGTTTCGAGCGTACTTTTGCAATTGATATTGTTTGCGAAGATGGCTCTGAGCTCAGACTCGGCGATGCACCGCGCTCCGAATAGGGTGAAGAAAGCTCACAAGTGCAGCATCTGCGACAAACAGTTCAAGCGAAGTGAACACTGCAGTCGTCATGAAAGAGCTCACAGACAAGAACGCCCTTTTGGCTGCCGTTACTGTCACAAGATGTACGCTCGAAAGTATGCTGCTCCAACCAAGCACGCCAGGAAGCTTTCTTAATGCTACATACTAAATACTGCTACCAGGGATCTCGTCAAACGACACGAAAGGACGCTCCACGCAGACGAATTTCAGTCCGACCAGCGCGTTGCCAACCGTGCTTCTTCGTTCGAAAGTGCCATCGCCTGTAACGACCAAACCGCCGAGCCACAACAAGATCAGATCACCGGGAGTGATATTGGTTCGACGGGCGGTTCCGATAGCCAACGAGATGGTAGCGAATTGCTTCAGAACGGGATTTCAAAGGGCATGACGATGCAAATTTGCGCCCCTGAAAGCAACCTTCATTCTGGAGTTTCAGCAGAGGCCATGACGAGTGCGATGGACTTTTCAATAGACACAATCCTAGAGGGCTTTGCAAATGCCGTTACCGATGACATCCAGACTGCCTCCGTCGCGGTGCCTGTGTATGATATACAATCCGTATCCACAAACGATTTCACCACCCACCTGTCGTCCAACCCTCTGGAAGCTAATATGTTCAGTGACCTCCTCATCGATGGCTATTTCGATCCCTCAACCGAGATGCTGCTTCCAAACTTCCCTCATCCAAATCTTTCCGAGTCCAATGGTCAATCATCTTCGTTGCAAAGGCGCCTGTCAGCAGATGAATCGGATATTTCGAATCCTTATGACAAGCCAACACCGACCCAAGGGCTGGGATACAGCCGACGCATGTTTGAACAGCTGCCAAGGGTTCTCCAGGAACAGGAATCTTCAGTGTCTTTACCTCGTTTGCAATTTCATCAAGCCGAGTACGAAGCGCTCCAGCGCAAAATTGTGGATCAGCTCGGCAATAACGGTGGACTTCCACAGCTTGCATCAGCAAAGGAAATACAGAGATTCCTCAACAGCTATGTTGATTGCTTCCACCGACATCTCCCCTTCCTCCACCTGGCCTCCCTGTCGCCCTTGGAGAGTCCAAGTGTCCTCATTCTAGCCATGGGCAGCATTGGAGCCCTCTACCGTCTTGACCGCAAAAGAGCGCGAGGCTTGTTTGAATTAGCCACTAAGATTGTTTCTCAAGTTCAAGTCCCGCCAACCCCAAATTCCGGCGCTAGCGATAATCCATTGTGGCTATCTCAGGCCAAGGTTCTCCTGAGCCTACACGCTTTCTTCGGCGGTGACCCAAAGAGCATGTCTGATGCATTCCTAGAAGTAGGCTACTATACGTTAGAATATCGCCACATTCGAGTGGACTTGGCTATGACCGTCCTAGGCCAGTCTCCTTCGTGGGGAGATTGGATCATGAGGGAGTCTAAACGAAGAGTGCTCTGCGCCATGTATATCATGAGCAACTTGGTCGTCACTACATATGATGTCACGCCAGGTTTTGTCAACAACACAGATCTTGAATTTGAGGCACCCGAAAAAGAGACGCTTTGGAATGCCAAAACTGAGACCGAGTGGAAAGAGCTTGCACGGTGTGCGGCAACGCCGCGTTGCAGGACGGTGCGTGAGATCATGACGGACGTAATTAGAGAATCGGACGAATCTGCTAAGGGCAAGCAGCCGTATGACGTCCCCGCGTTCACCATGCTTGTGATCATGCATACTGTATGCATCCACATGTGGCTGAGCTTCCAATACTCACAGGTGCTTGGGAGCAACGCGTTTGGCCTACCAGCTCGCCAGTCTTTGCGTCTCGCTCTTCTGGCGACTACTAGCTCTACACTGGAAAGATGCCAGCAAGCAATGCTGCAAAGAGGCAAGGAGGACGAGGAAATATCCTGGGACAATCCAGAGGGGCCTCTGCTATTTAACTGCCAAGCTCTCCTGCGAATAGCAAGCGCCAGGCAATTTGCGATTGTGCAGAATTTCAACCGTTTGGCACTTTTTAGCCTGGACCCAGCTGTCATTCTTGACGCTGTGTCTGCTTATGCTTCCGCTCAGCAAACACGAAATCAGTTCCTCACCACGGCAGCCGCAAGTGCATGTGAAGGATTTCTTTCCGTCATCCGGATTGGACATATGCTCGTGCGGAAAACAGCGGCCCTCAACTGGAGTGTGGAGCACGCAATTGCCGGTTGGGACAGCGGTGAGTAAAATGGATCGACGCTTCTTTTGGGTCAATGAGCTAAATGAAAATGATTACCAGCACTCTTCGTCACCAAATGGATACATACCGTCGAGTGCGAAGCCGCCCGTTTTCCTCTAGATACGGAAGAAGAGAAGCTCTTTCTTCAAGTCAAGTCTCATCTTGCCGAAATGGAATTCCAGCACGAAGACTCAAAGTCTTTGGCTGCTTCTTTGGCCTATGCTTGGTCGTATTTTCTGTCTGATGTTAGTAGTATACATCATTTCCAATAAGACTGACGGACTTGAACTAATGCATGTATGTGCAGGTTTGGGTTTGGGGAGTGACTCCGAAAATGGGACTCATCCTTGAAAAGCTCTCGGAAATATACCAGCAGCGCTTTGAGACTCATCGTTGATTTGCAAACTGCCGGGCCTACCCTACAAAATCATGCAGGCAGACCATTACCCCCACACGAGGAAGCCCAATTCACTCCTTGCGCGCTGCAAGCTATAAGAATGCATGGTCTGCTGCCGCAATGTATCGAAACAGCTTTAGACCAAAGTTTAGACTTGCACAGAAATCAGCAATGCAAGCATTCGAGTACAATAGCAACCCCGCGAGGGTCATCTTTGGCGGCGGAACCATTGATCGTGTTTCCACGGAGCTAGCGAGGCTCAAAGTGACAACGCCGCTCGTCCTATCCAACCCAAGCAGAACAAGCTCGTTGTCTAGCTTCTACGTTGTAAAATGCCCAGGTCTTCACTAGCGCGACCCTGCATACGCCAATACGAGTCACCAAGGAGGCTCTGTAGTTTACTACACAACACTGAATCGACGGCGTAGTGTCACTTTGGGGCGGAAGTACCGTCGGCTTAGGAAAGGCCTTGTCAGTTAGGACTGGCTAGCCGCATCTTTGCATACCGACTACTTATGCTGACTCGGAAATGACTCCAATCTTGGGCGAGCAGAGCAAAGGACAAAAGCTAACTCGAAGAGACCCTAAAATACTTCCGTCAACCATCATCTACGATGTCGATCTCACGCTCACACTCCCTCCCTCATTAAGCACAACGAGTGGGGTGAACGCGTTGACGCATGCAGGTCTGCAAAACCCCCCAATCCGACTCGATCTCGATAGATCTGGCTAACGTTCGATTGTAGCGGAAGCTTTGTATGCTCTTAACACGAACCCAATTATCTCTCTGTTGGCTGTGGAAGGTGCTCAGTCGTCTGCAAATCGGCTTCCCGGGGTAATCGAATCGCCAGGGCACAAAGTCTCGCGGGAATATGTTCTATATGGTGCATGGCTCTGCGGAGTGTGCCTAGGGAGCACTGATATGTCTCTACATCATAAGCTCTGTTACACACTCGGCGGATCTCTGAATCTCCCACATGCGAAAACACATACAATCACGTTGCGGCATACCTTTGCATACAATGCTACGGCTGACTGAATACTGCCAAAAACTTAGCGGGCGCGTTCGCTGCGTATGGAAACGATACCGTGTCCGCGCTGAACAAATATGCCAATCAGCTTGGTATCAAGATAGCGCTCAAAAGACTTTGGTATGAAGGAAGAGGACATTGACGAGGTGACAGGCCTTGCTACGAAGAATCCATATAGCAACCCACACCCTGTTGAACTTGGTTCGATCATGGAGGTCATCCGCCGAGCGTGGGCAGGAAAACAGGCACAGGTGGATTTGTAGCTGATCTCATACAATAATAATAATAGCTAGCAACGTTTTTCCAAAAAGAAGAAAAAAGGTCCTTTATTCCGCATTATTGAGTTTGACATCGTGCATAAATGTAAGAAGAGCTTCTTGACACTGCTGTGCACCGACTACATAGATTTCGTGGCCCAGGGCATCCACAATCACCAACTTGGAGCCGTGTATCGTTGCAGCTACCTCCTCCATTTGCTGGACGCTCATGACGGCACTGTTCTTGGGCGCCAAAATCAAGGTGGGTACATTGATGTCCTTCAAAAAAGGCCGTCCATCCAACCTCGAAAGAAACTCGGCATAGCCCGCCAATCCTTCACCATCCGACACAGCTGCTTCCTTGATCCACCACTTGACGTACTCGTCGTCGTCGGAGGCAAGCGTACCAGGCACACGACTGAGCGCCGCAGCCCATCCCCGCGAGCCCAGCTCTCGACACGCCGTCGGCCAGTCGCGTCTGCCAAACGCAAACAAGTCGCACGCAGCAGGCGGCAAATGCGTTGGCGATGAGCAAATCGTCAGTGTATGTATGCGCTCCGGGTGCCGTGCCGCCAACGCCTCGCCCAACATGCCACTCGTCGATTCGCCCAGAAAATGCACTTTGCGTAAACCAAGCTGGTCGAAACAATCAATGATTTCAGCGAGGATGGTGTCGAGCGTGTACTCGTATGTTCTTGGGTCACTAGGATTGGGATAGCTGGAGCGACCGTGGCCGCGGAGGGAGCGACGGACCACGCGGTAGTGCCTTGATAAGGGAGGGACCCAGTGGTACCAGTGGGCGTTTGTGCGGCAGAAGCCATGTTGGATGAATATAGTTTCGGGGGTTTTCCACGGGTCAGTGAAGTCGTTGACGAGGATGTGGCTTGTTTGGCCGTTGGGGTGGAGGATTAGTATGTCGTCGCTTTGGGTTTGGGTATCAGTGGCCATGGTTTTGGTCTTCTAGGTATTTTGGAGAGCGTCTTTCGTGGTGTAGAGATTAGTATGATAAATTAACAAGGCAAAGTTGTGAAGTCTAATAAGTTGTATGGTTTAGTTTTGCTTGAATAGCTTGTTGGGGGAAGGAGTGGGGGTGGACAACCCCACATATTTAGTATCATGGTTGTCTCTTAAAGGAATCTTCTGTTTTAGTGGAACGGAGCTGGATTGTTTCTGGGTGCTGCATAAATTGATTAAAGATCTAAGCGCATGCACTGTCACACAACTTCAGGTGGTCATATCAGAAATACCTTGTGGGTTCACATCGTATGGAGGAATGTATTGCATGGTAGTGGAAAATTGTATACTGAACTGGCTCTAACGAGGCATCCCTAGTTGCCCCGTTACACTATCCCCTACATTCTTTAGAGACCTTGTGCTAAATATCTAGAGCCCTTGTGCTGAAAAACCTTTGCCTAAAAGAAAAAAAAAATTAAACTAAAAATAAACCTGAAAATGTATATTAATACAAATATAAAGCTACGTGAAGAAGAAAATATAATAAGAACTGAAAATGAAAAAAAGTGAAAAAGAAGACACTAAATAAAAGAAAAAGAATATTTGTAAGTGCTTATAGAATAAGTAGTATAACCGTCATCCCCATCCTTGGTCTATCTATCTAGCTTTGAAATCACAAGGAACCTAAATGAAATCCGGTCATCCATTTTAGGTCATGTCTAGCTAACCACCATTCCCGCATTATCGACCCTCACATTCCCAAGCATGAACCCATTCTCCTGCGCCACTTTCCACTCTTCCCGCAGCGTCCTCTCAATTCTCGAACTCCTCACGTCAAACCGAATCTTATACGGTTTCGGCAAGGTATTCATGCCCGGCTCAAACGCCGCATCCGATACATCAACTTCTTCTTCATTCGCGTCCGGCCCTAACGGCGGTCTGATCTCAAACGCCCACAAGATCTTTGACAGCGTGATAAAGAGGCTGTTCTCAGCCAAGTGCATACCCGGACAGATTCGCCGGCCGGCACCGAAATCGAAGTGGTCCCGCGCATTCGCATCACCACCAGCAGCGTATGCGCCCGCGGTATGTGGGTAACCAAGATAGCGCGCAGGATCGAACTTCTCCGGGTCATGCCAACGTGCGGGGTCGTAGTGGATGGCATATTGGCTGAGACTAACGACGGTGTTTTTGGGGATGAAAATGTCTTTGTATGTCACGTCGCTGGTTGTGTAATGCGGACTTCCCATGGTGGTGACGGGGCGGATACGCAGGGTTTCCTTGACTATTGCGCGAATGTATGGGAGGGAGGGCTCGTCTTCAAAGGTAGGGGACCGGGAGTCTCCGATGACGCGGGAGAGCTCTTCGTGCGCCGCTTTTTGGGCTGAGGGAAAGGCGGCGAGGTACTTTATGGCGATGTTGAGGGCTGCGGATGTGGTTTCTGAACCGGCTTCGATCATTGCTGCATGGCACGGCACATAAGCTAGATGTAGGGTAGGTTATAATATATGCATGGGACATGCATAGAGATTGATCGACGTACTTCCTGCGACGAATGCCGCTTGCTCGTTATCCACATTCTGCTTTTCGAACCCAGCATCGTGCCACTGCCTGACGAAGCATTCTGGCGCAACATTCTGAGCAATTTGCGTCTGTAACGTGTTCCAGTATTTCATCCAAATGTCTCGCTGACGTCTGTAGTACCGGAGAGCGCGAGCGCGCCACCATTGTAGAGGTATGGGAAGTTTTGCCAGTGGAGGGTAAATGTCAGCTAGGAACGCTCCGGGCCCTGCATTCTCTGAAAACTCTTTCATGAGGCCGTATATCTCTCGAACATCTTCGCAGTCCTTGGGTGTGTTAGCGCATTGCTAAGTGTCTTATACGGACTACAGAAATGCTCTAGAGCTCATACCCACACCGGCACCCTCCTCCCATATGTGCTGGTCATTACAACAGACGTGGTATATCTCCTAACATGCATGTAAAAGTTCTCCTGGTTGGCATTGTCGGTCAAGATATCATGTATGAGCTGCTTTGCCTCGAACTCCTGGCTGGGTCTAAACCCCTGCGATGCCTTTGGGGTGAGCAGCTTGTGGACCGTGGCTCGTAATCTCCTCCACTCGGGGGTATAATTCATGAACAAGAATCGCTTGCCTCCAGAAATAATGTCCATGAGCACAGGGAATTGCTGTCGTCCTGATGTAACCGCAGACTGCCTGTCCATGATCTCACGCACTGCAGATGGACTATTGATGAAGACCCAGTTCTCGTACCCAATTCTGATTTTGAATAGCTCGCCGTACTTTCTTGACCAGTCGATAATGGCGCGATGCGGGTACTCACGTAGCTGGAATGTGTTGCCTACGATGGGAAGGCCGCGAGGTCCTGGAACATGGCGAAGGCCTTTTGGTACTTTTACGCGGGAACTGATGCGCTGAAGCAGTACCCAGGCCAATATGGCGGCGAGGGCTGCTAACGCCGAGAAATAGTGCATGGCGGGACAAATTGGGGGTATGAGTGTAGAATTTTGCGGTTTAATCGTGTATTTTACACTTTGAACGCTGCGGGAATCTCGCATTGAATAGCTGCATGGTTGGGTGTGGGTGAGGGTGTTGTGGGTGTGCGGGTATGGGGTCAATGTGGGTGGTTCCTAGATACCCCCACACTCTGGATTTGTGGTATGCTTGTCATAGGCTTGTCACATACAAGATGAGACGGATATTTGTAGTTTACCTGGTGGATGTTCTGTGAGTACTTAGGTAGTTTAGAGTATCGTGGATGCAAGCTTATCATCTCATTTTTCTTTAAAGCGTACATAAACATCTTGTCACTCCATCATGCCAGACAACCAAGTCACAGACCCGAACAAGTACCGGGATATTTTCCGCTAAACTGACATCCAGAACAATAGAAGCATTCCCTCTTTCGCACTCCGAAAGAATGAATCCGTACGAATATCTTGCGGGGTTTGGAAATCACTTTGAGTCGGAGGCCATTCCGGGCACGATCCCGCAAGGCCAAAACAAGGCAACCCAATCAAAAGTGTGGATATAGGTATCGCTCTCGACCAGCCGTTGCGCACCAAGGCTTTACGAGCAGCCCCCTGGTCCATTACCTATGGTAGCGTCCGTATGACATGACAGTTGGACTGATATTTTCTAGTTTCTATTTTCTATTTTCTACATACAGACCCAGCTTCCTGACAACAAAGACACCGAGGCAAACTTCCTTTCCTTGAACCCACGCGTGCATGTCTCGCCCGCATAGCTGGCATGGACGCCAATGGCTGTTCCTGAAGGAGAAATCATCAATAAAGACCGCATTAACTTGGACCTTGATAGCTTTGAACTTGAATTTTTCGTGGATAGTTCAGATAGTTACGTAGGAGGGATGAGGTGTATCGTCACGAAGATCGGCATATGCTGTCCAGTGCCTGCCTACCTTTTCCTGCTTTTCCGCTTCATCAGCTATGGCAATGGCCAGATCGGCAGCAGTGATGCCATGTAAGCGGCCCTCGAGTGAATCATGACCAGGCGACGCGGCCTTGAGTGCCAGCTCGTCGAAGACAATCTCATACGAGCCAGTCCGTTTTCCGGGACGGTAGAGTGCTGAGGGAGAGACATATGTCCATCGAAAAGCTGTGTTGCCGTCAAAGAACATGAAGCTGGTGCGGCAAGCTGTCACAAAGGTGAGGGCTTGGTCGTTCTCAGTGACAGCAGCCTCGTACTCGGTGATCGTCTTACGAGCTTCTTGGGCTTCGTCAACCGTCAGATTACCAGGACTGTTGCTGTTGAGCTTGGCGCGTGCATTGCGGTAATTACGCAGATTCGTGCCCAGCGAGCCCAGACGCTCTTCCATGTACGAGACATGGGCGTGGCTATCGGCGATGCCTCGACGATATGCGAGCCACCAGTCCGCAGATTCGCACACGCTTTGATAGGGCTTGCCAGGCATGCGTAGCGAGCCGCACCCGCCGATCATGATGAAATAGGGCACCTTTGCAGCGCGGAGGGCAAGAATAATCTTGCGTGTGAGCTCGAGGAACGGTTCTGCGTTTGAGTTTGAGTTTGAGTTTGAGTTTGAGTTTGAGTTGGCAAGCTTCGAGAGGATGAGCATGCCGATGAGCAAGGCGCGTACGTACGGTAGACCAAGGCGTTTTCTCCGCTGGTGTGTGGGCCGCACTGATTGATGAGGACATCAACTCCCTTGAATGCATCGGCAATGTCCTCGATGGGGGCCGTGCCGATATCAATAGAGCGAGTCGTGTACCTTTGATGGGCGCCCAGTCGCTCCGGGAAGCGTGAGATGCCTCGGACGTGGTGGCCGCGGTTGAGCAGCTCTACACATAGGTACGAGCCACCGAAGCCAGCAGGGCCAATCACACCAATGTTCAAGGATTTGGCCATTTTGAGTTAATAATTCTTCTTCTTCTTCTTCTTCTGGACGATTTGCGGCACGTTGTGCTTGATTCTTCTCACATTTAGATACAATACATGCATACGTATGTATTTACATGTTAGTGTTGGCGTTTCTTCCCCCGTCCGTACCTTCCTTCGCGTCCAGCGTGGGGTAGGTACGCCTACGCCGACGACGCCAGTGCCCCTTCCCTTCACGGCGCCTCCCCACGCTGCACGATTTCCGGCCATGTACTCTTCCTCGTCCCCGTCCTTGTCCTCGTTCTCGAATTGAGATCAGCACCGGACAAGAGCCACCCTTAACCCGCTCTGCACTTTCTGAATGTTGCTTGCTCCATCTATTTCGCATAACGACCGTAATTAGGAGCATCTACAGCACCTTAATGTGGGGTTGTGTGGGGTAATAAGGAGAAGGGCGCGCCAATATACGACACTGCGCACCGCACCATGTCCAATGAGATCTTCCTTGCAAGCATCATGTTTAAGAACTTTCTCTTCTACGGCCATACACATTTTGTCACTCAGTGAACGGCGGTGAATGGGCCGAGGGACTTGTTATATACATTTGCGGGGGTTATTGCTGCGATGGTTTTGACGATTGTTCCGACGTATGTATGGGGGGAAACCGGCCGACGGATTTTTGGCATAAGCATAATATTTTTGAGAAGCTTGGTGTGTAGACTCATGAGGAGGAAGCGGGTGGTATCGCGCTGGGGTACTTGAACTTGATACAGTCAGGCTGGTGTTTCGGGGTGGAGTGTGTAGAGCAGTAAAGGGTAAATATATATAACTATAGGGCTGACTTGAGGATGGATAAGTCTATGTAAATAGTTCTTCGTTTTTAATAACTGGCTTTGTTTTCTTCACTAGTCCTTTCATACGCCAATACCCAGCGAGAAGAGCTTTCTGCGACAGACTGGCGCAAAGTTGAAGTATCATGTATTTGCTACGGCTACTTTGTAAAGATAGCTAGTTCTCTAAGATATTGTGAAAAGACCATAAAATGCGTAACACACGCTCTTTCCCCACATTACACAACCCCGCCCTATTATCGCCTCAACAGCCACAACTCTTTCAACCTACCCCTCGTTCGATAAACTGTCATTTCATCGCAAATGCACAATCCACTCGTGGAGAGAGGTCATGTGGTCGCGTTTTCTCACCAGTGGTCTGGATTTGTCATGTCGTCATGAATGTCAGAGAAAACAAGCAATTTTTTATATCGACCGAATTCGTGCGGCCAACGGCTTCTAATTAGGTTATTGTCAATTCTCGTGGATTCTCACAACTTGGCTCAATATAACTCATTGTCTATCCGAATACTCCAATTTTCTTCTATTTCGTCGTGCCACTGCAAGAATCGATACCTTTGCGGGATTGTTGTATTTGATTTTGTTTCTAGAGGACACAAAAAGTGTCACAGCGCCATGGGAAACCTTAAGAACGTGAGAATATGGTCCCTGATTTCTAGACCATTGTGGAAAATAAGTGCTGACGACTTTGCCAGATCATCGTCGTGGGAGCTGGGCCTTCTGGCCTGCTGTTTTCGCTCATGCTCGCAAAGGCGGGTATACAAGTCACGCTTATCGAAATGAAGGAAGAGATTGACAAGCAGCCGCGTGCGACACACTATGGGTCCCCTGCCATGCGCGAGCTCATCCGAGCTGGTGTTGCGGATGATCTCAGAGCAGCAGGATTCCTGCCCAAGGGCGTGTCATGGCGCAAATTGAACGGCAACGCCATTGCTACGCTAGATGCAGAGGTGCTAGGAGATGATCCCGAGAGGATGTGCTGTCTCCCGCTAGACCAACTTGGTGCTCTCCTCTTCCGTCATTTGCAGCAGCAGCAGAAGGAAGTACAGATCCTCTTTCACCATGAAGTCGTTGGTCTAGGCCAAGACAACAATAAGGCATGGGTTGAAGTTCAGACGCCGAGTGAGACGAAGACTCTGGAGGCTGACTACATCGTTGGGTGTGACGGCGCAAATAGCAAGATCCGTCGCTCGCTTTTTGGGGAATGGGAGTTCCCTGGCACAACCTGGGATAAGCAGATTGTTGCCACCAATGTATGTTTTGCTATTCGTGCGCAATGACTTGTGCCACTTACTGATATGCTAGACGTACTACGACTTTACCAAGTTCGGCTGGAACGATTCGAACTTCATCATCCACCCCGAACATTGGTACATGGCTGCTCGCATCACCAACGACGGCCTATGGCGCATAACATACGGAGAGAATCAAATCGGTTTAACGCGCGAGGAGCTACTCGAACGGCAACCCAAGAAATTCAAAGACATTCTTCCCGGACATCCAGACCCCAAGGATTACAATGTCGTTAATTTTAGCCCGTACAAAGTGCACCAACGTCTTGCGCAGAAGATGCGTGTTGGCCGAGCCCTTTTAGCAGCGGACGCCGCACATCTTTGTAACCCTTTGTATGTCTTTTATGTGACTCTATATCTAGGATATGACTGATGGGTACAGTGGCGGCATGGGCCTCACCGGAGGAATCGTTGATGTAGGCGGGCTCTACGACTGCCTTGTCGGCATTCACACCGGCCAAGCGACCGATGCAATACTCGACTCGTATGACGAGATCAGACGGCAGAAATACCACGATGTCGTGAACCCAATCTCAAGCGATAATATTCGTCGGCTATTCGGCCATGATCCTGACACAGCGCTCGAGAATGACGAGTTCTTGAAATTGGCGAAGAAGAGCGAAAGTGATATTGAGCTTGCGAAGAATATCCAGCTTGTGAGTAAATCGATAGAAACTCTTAAGGATTGTAGTTGACACGAGAGCAGGGTGCAAATGTGCTTCAATTTGATTTTACAACGCTTTATGATAAGAAGTCAGGGTAGTAGCTGCTGTCTATAAATAGAAATGTCTCATGTCTTATGCCTATGTAAGAAGTATATTTGTGCACTTAGCTTGGAAGTATATGCCGCAAGATCAATGTCGAGCAAAGCAAAAGGATTGCTGGGGCTATTAGTGTTTAGCGATACAAATATACTGCAATCTGCCTATGTTCATTGTACGCATTCACATACACTAAACTTGTAGTCTGGCCCTATCTTTACTGTCCCACGCATGTCTTCATTACTGCTTCCTCAGCCCAGCGATCATCTTCCCAGCATCTAATTATAATTCAACTACTGAGGCTAGCGACCATCAGAGCGTAGCATGATATTACTGCAACGTATCATAGACATATTTTCATTGGCATCCAGGAGACTGGAGGATCGTAAGATGATCACCATGTGCCACGGAATGCAGTGGGCGTGATGCCCAGCGCTGCGAGCTCGCTTCCATCCAACATGTGGTTCTATCGAGCTGCAATAGCATACAACTCCCACATGATGTGGAATGCGATGCTAAAAATATTCTTTGGCCATGCACAGGCGTACTTTGTAGTCGTTCGGCCGTCATGCAATTTAATGTCTCCACCCACTTAGAAACCCACATGGCGTGGATGGCGTGGTGGGGTTTGCTGGTCCGAACTGGCATTGCGGGGAGAGCCACTCCCCGCTCAAACGTGTTTGTTGTGTTAATGAATTGGATATAGCGTAGTCATTGATTGTTTATGATTTCAAGGCTCCTATATGTCTGCGAGACTACAAATCTCCCAAAACCTTTCTGCATTGCCACACAAAGTCCTTCACCATGGGCATCTTAGCGGTTTACCCCAATAGTGCCATAGGCACTGCACATTCGAATTGGGTCTATACCACTACTCTAGTGGCAGCAACTACCACAGCAATTGCAGTTTTTCTCTGTCTTTGGATCGTTCCAAATTCATTGAAGGTTGGGCGCATCTAATTTACTAACGTCATAGGCTAACGTGGTGAAAGGATTCGCGGCGCAAACATCTTCCGCCGGGGCCTCCAGGCTTACCCTTCATTGGAAACCTGCTCGAGTTCTCCGACTCGGAGACAGTCCGTGGCAAAGTCATTGCTTGGTCGAAGCAATATGGCGATGTCTTCTATACTAAGCTCGGAGGAACAGACTATATCTGGCTTTCTACTCCGCAAGCCGTGAAAGACCTCATGGATAAGAAGTCCAATATATACTCGTCAAGACCACCACTCCCTCTCGCTCAAGATGTTGCGAGTGGCGGCTACCGACAGCTTTTCATGGAGTATGGACCGCAATGGCGCCAGCTTCGCAAGCATAGTCATACCCTTCTGAACCTCAATGCCGCCGCCAAGTACCAGTCAATTCAAGACTTTGAATCGAAACAAGTATTACGAGATCTTATCCAAAGTCCATCAGACTTCTACCTCATAAACCGCCGCTATTCCTCCTCAGTCATCATGCTTGTAACCTACGGCTATCGTGTACCGTCTTTCGAGCATCCTCTCATCAAGAAGATCTATACAGTCCTTGACAACCTTACCGAGATGACTGCCCCTGGGGCTCATGCGGTAGACAGCTTTTCCTCCCTTACCATGCTGCCACAGTGGATGCTAGGGAATTGGAGGTCGTTTGGGAAACGAGTTTTCGACCATGACAGCAAGATCTACATGGAACTCTGGAAGCAGCTGAAGCATGAAGTGGACAATGGCATAGCCAAGGAGTGCTTCTGTAAAGAATTTTACGAGAAAGACCCAGCAGCAAACGGCATTGATGATATGCTAGCCGCATACACTTGCGGCGGCCTCGTTGAAGCGGGCTCAGAAACCACAGCTTCTACTATTAATAACTGGTTCCTTGCGATGACCTTGAATCCGGAAGCACAGAAGCGAGCACAAGAGGAAATTGATCGAGTTGTAGGGCCAAACAGGTTGCCAGAGTTCAGCGACGAGAAAGATCTACCATATGTACGTGCAATGGTCAAAGAGACACTGCGATGGCGGCCCGTCAACAAGTTCGGAATGATGCACACGTTGATGGAGGACGACTGGTACAACGGATATTTTCTACCAAAGGGCTCCACTGTTGTTCTGAACTGGTGGTAAGACTTCTGATAGCTCACAAATATGTATTACTCTAAGATATGCACAGGGCTATTCACTTCAATCCAGAGTTCTACCCTGATCCGGAGATATACGACCCAGCGCGCTTCCTAGACAAACCTTTATCAGCTGCTGAGTACATCAACTCTGCAAGCCCGAACGATCGCGATCATTTCACCTACGGCGCTGGACGTAGAGTCTGTCCAGGTGTACATGTCGCCGAACGTTCGCTCTTCATCAATCTCGTGCGTGTTTTATGGGGCTTCAATATCGAGAAGGTCAAAGATTCGAAGGGCAATCCGATCAAACCGAACAGTAAGATGGTGCGGGGATTCCTCAGTGTCCCGGAGTTCTTTGACTGCGATATCAAGCCACGCTCTCCAGAGCACGCACGTATCATAGTGGATCAGTTCGCTAAGGCAGAGAAGGAGGGAATAGGCGCTTAGCCTAAACTTTGATTGTTATGCGTAGGTATATTGCTCGCTTTCAAAGTGAGGAGAGACATTTCTTCCGTTTAATGAATTTGAGGTCATTGCATCCGAGTCACTTCAAGAGTAAAAGAGTCGTTGTATCGTAATTACGCAAATTAGGCAATTTTACGTATTCGCCTGTTTAGTCTTCCAAGTTTAATGTTTGTTGATGCTTGATGAACGAATAAAACTTGCCATGTATGTGATTGATGACACCTAAGTTCGGTGCCTTGACTGGTTTCGCAAATAAGTGCTTTGAACGCTCTCTATGAGTGGGTCCCACACCAAGTCATCCCTCTCAAATTCCAAGGTAAGTTTAAACCCTGGGACTGCAAGAGGAGTTAATCATGCCGCCAAGTGCACATGGAGTACCCCACCTCATTACACCATCAAAGATGTCCCTGTATTCAACGTCAAATACGAAGAGCCCAGGTAAGTTTGCCTGAACTGGCAGTAGCACTGGATTTGACATCACCCGAAGGCCCCGACTTAATTCTTGGTAGTGTCGCTCGAAGAAATTTCTTTCGACTTTAGCATACAGTGCCCTTCTGGCTCTCAATTACCACAATGGACCCTTCGACTGTCAAAATGCCCCCTATTTTGAAAATTAATGTGAAAACCATCACTAAGAGTGCAGTCCTGATTAACTCGCAAAACCCCGACCTCCGAATGAAATTTGTTCTTGACAGGTTGGTGCACAATCTTCACAGCTTCGCTCGGGAAACTAGACTAAGTATAGACGAATGGATGAAGGGCATCGAGTTTCTAACAGCCATTAGCCAAATTTGCACAAATGTCGTCTAGGTAAAATATAACAAGCTGTCCTCAACCGGGGCTATGCGAAGTTGAACATTGTAAGGAATGATCCTTCTATTAGGCGTTTTTGGGTTTTCTGTGGTTGTCGATTTGATCGATCACCCTAACCCAACGGTGGCGACAGAGGGAACAGTTCTTGGACCATTTCATGCCCAGGCCCATATCGTTGCATTTGGCTCAGCGGTATCCAACAATGAATACGGAGAGCCTCTTTTGGTACTCGGTACAATTCGTGATACAGACGGGAAGCCCGTGGAAGCGGTGAAAACTGGTGTTTCGGAGACCGACTTGAACGAATTCTATGATGTTGAACATCAAGGATATGACAGTTCTGACAAAGGCGGAGTCTTTTAGGTCAATGCGATCAAACTGGCCAGCTATCTAATTCCATATTTAACATTTCAGCTATTAGTATAAAGCTTTATCTTTGTTAAAAAGTTATTAATAATATTCACAAAAAAATACCACTTTTATTAAATAGTCCCTAAAAAACTGCACCTTTCACTCTATAGACCATCCCACATGTACTTTATATTTAAAAATATGGATACAATCACCTTATCACATAAGTGACCACTCCGCATTACCTATGGTACTTCTGGGCTTGCTGTTTACCACTTGTGCTATTTCACGTCTTGGCCTACTGCTAACGTATCCTCTGCTAGGGCCTCATACCCCCGTAGCGACCCATATCTGACTTCAGATGCGGTGTTCAGGGTGAAGGACAGTTTGGTAGTGGACATGCCTGCTATCGACGAGGGTATTGCCAAGCAATACCTTACGGATGAAGAGCGGAAGGGTGAGAAGAAGTGGTTCTTATTAAAGTATGACTTTATCCCAGTTAGCATCCAGGAAGCCAAAGACTTGCGAGAACGGAACTCGATTCAAGTTCTAGAAGAATTGGGCCAAAAGGTTAGAATCATGGATGGTTTACTCATTCCAGACGTTGACTAGGCGGGCATCCAGGATAGGCGGCAACCAACAAGCTTCTCTCGAAGCAATAATGTGGCCAAAGTTGATTTTCAATACAACTACTAATATTTGCGTGTCCCCATCTGAAACATCCGTTCTAAATTCAAACCGTCGTTTAGAGTTCGCATGACAAAATGTGAAGGGCCATGCTGAGGTGAGGTGGGCAACCCCACATGAGCTTCTTTACGCCGTGGGGGAACCCCACGGAAAATAACTTTTATTCCATCCCAGTAACATTGGACTTTCAAAAGCTATTTTCCTTGCTTTGATTCATTCCTACTGACCACCCTTTGGTCTTGTCACTGCAAATTTGGCATCCCATCGCGGAAGTAGCCTCAAGATTGTCTAGTTTCTCAACATGACCTCGTTTGTTCATCCTCGGCTGGGCAAAATCCGACCCATAGTCGGATCCGGGACTCGGCGCTTTTATGGCCTAAAGTACGCCTCATTGGATCATGCCTTTGCCGAACCAAAGCTTTGGAGAAGTGCTAACGATGACGGAGAGATGGATGCTACGCAGCACGGGTAAGGCCTGTTCAGTAGTTGTGCCATGCTTCAGACTCACCTCTTCTTGCAGACCAACCGCAGTCTCGCCTCCTGGTGCCTGTGACATGGAGCTTCATCTAATCCAAAAGAGACTCGAACACGGGCAATTTGCGAGCTCCACCACAGAGTGTCTGAACTTGAATCTTGTCGTACCAGAGCAAATCTCAGCTCCGCTCCCAGTGTTTGTTTTCTTGCACGGAGGCGGATTTTCCATCGGAGCAAACGCTTGGCCTCAGTATGATCTTGTACGGCTTATCAAGTTAAGCTCTGATTTAGGAAAGCCCGTTATTGGAGTTCAAATCAAGTACGATATTTGTTCCTGACGATCCTGATAGACACTGACTACTCTAGCTATCGTCTAGGTGTTTACGGATTTTTGTACTCTTCTGCCCTTCGAGATGCCGGGATTAAGGCAAATAGGGGCATTAGGGACCAGCGCGTAGCGTTGGAGTGGGTAAGAGAGAACATTGCGGGTTTTGGCGGTGACCCAGAACAGATCACTCTCGTAGGTGAGAGCGCTGGAGGAGGTAAGTAAAAGCATGAGTCTGACTTGTACGGCGTTAACAGACGGGACGTTTTAGTTTCTGCGACTCTGCATCTTCAATCTGACAAGCCGCTGTTTCAGCAACTAGTGTCCTTGGGAGGCACTTCCTTACTGATGAAGCCTCTTCCGCCGATTGTTGCTGACATGTCATACTCGACTGTTCTGAAAAAGCTCCAATGCGATGGCAACAGGTCTGCTAAAGATCAACTAGCGAGCCTACTCGCTGTAGCTCCTGAAACGGTTATGTCTAACATTGGACCGGACGTCCCCCTTCTACCCGTGGTTGATGGGGATATTATTTCATCAAACGTTACGTTCGCCCAGTGGGGCAGCTCAGATATTTCATCCGTTGTTCCTGGGGTCGAGTGGTGCCGTCGAGTCCTGCTCGGAGATTGCCAAAATGACGTGAGTACTGCGGAGGCCGTTCTCAAATTGTAGCATCTGACAAAAGGCACACTTCCAGGGAATGATACTTGCATTTGCTCTGATGCCTCGTAAAGACATGCTTGTCAGCGCCCTACGGAAGACTTTGGAGACTTCGGTATCCAGCCTCAAGAGGGACGTGAACGCGATTCTCGAAGCATATAGCATCAACGTTAGCGACTCACCAGATGAAGCAATGGTCAAAATCTTGCGGCTCATCAATGACATCCAGTTCTACGCACCGACCGTTACTCTGAGCAAGGCATGGCCGAAGTCTTCATTTCTCTGCCATTTCAACGAACCAAATCCATGGGATGGACCTGCTAAAGGTGAGGCCAATCATATTCTAGACGTTGCTTTCCTGTTTCAGAATTTCAATGAGTACCTTGACCCGGCGCAAGTCAAGACTGCGGAGGACTTTGGCCGAGATCTCATCTCATTCGTCAACGGGGAAGACCCGTTCCAGCGTCATGACTTGGAGAAAGGAGGAGCGAAAGTATATGGAGGCGGGGGCTTTGTAACCAGTCATAACGCTGCCGATTATGGTCGCCGGCCTGTAACTTGGGAGCTTGCCTCACGCTTTGGTCTAGATAAGCTTTCCGGAGCTTTAGATATGCTCATTGCAGGTCATTAGAATGCAAAACTCCAATTGAGAATGCATAGTTCTTCTCACATGACATTTCTTGCTAAAGTCTGTGTGAGCCCCTCATTAAAAACGTGGAGTTACCTCCCTAAACAAAGCCAGCGTGTGGGTGGGGGTAAAGTGTAACCGTGCGGGGTCGCCCAGTACTTACGACTACTTGCTACTTTTCTAAATATTCTGCACTTGTCAAGGTGGACTGTCGGATTCGATTGGGCGGGAAACTCGACCAATTTGTATATTTTTTCCTAAAGTCGCCGACACATCTTTTCATTATTCATTGTTTATGAGAAAGCCTCTCAAACCATATTCGCAGCAAACATGGCGCAGAATTACGGTTTCATAGGTGACTACAGCACAGCTTACTCTAAAATCCACATGCTCAACCTTGACAGGACTCGGCGCAATGGGATATCCTATGGCCAAAAACATACGAGCAGGCATGCCAGCTGAAGCGACCCTGTGGATCTTCGACGTAGATGAAGCTGTTTGCCAAAAATTCAAGGACCAATACAGCAACCCTGGGCCGATAGCAATTGCAAGCTCAGCAAAGGAAGTAGCTCAAAACGCCTGGACGATCGTATCCATTGTGCCCACCGCTCAACATGTGCGCCAGGTGTATCTGGCCCCTGGAACGGGCGTGATAGCTGCCAAAGGCTCAGCGAATGATGTATCGCGAATCTATGTAGAATGTAGTACGATCGAAGTAGACACCTCAGTATCTATTGGCCGAGAATTGAGGGAAAAGGAAATGGGGCAATACTTTGATTGCCCAGTCTCTGTGCGTATGACCGAATCGCAATACAAATTTCTCTCTACCCAAGTTTGGCGGAACGACACCATCTACATTAGGTATTAGACCATCATGCTGACAAGCTTTCATTGTCCAGGGCGGTGTTCCTGCTGCAGACAAAGGCACATTGTCCGTGATGATAGGTTCGCCTACCGAACAGAGGACGCCCACCCGCCTGAACAACATCTGTAGCTGGATAGGGGATAGCACCAAGCATTTCTATTGTGGTGAGATGGGATCTGGCCTGGCAGCTAAGATATGTAACAACTACCTGTCATGTACCATTCTCCTCGCCAATGCAGAAGCCATGGCAACTGGCGTCAAGCTTGGGCTGGACCCAAAGCTGTTGTATCGGGTTATCAATGCCTCAACGGGCCAGAATTTCATGCTTGACCATGTCTGTCCTGTACCGGGTGTCATTCCACATGCCCCTAGTAGCAATGGCTATGCTTTAGGGTTCAAGTCACAAATGCTATCCAAGGACGTCGGTCTCGGCGTGAATGCTGCAAACAGCGTCGAGATCAAACCGAGTGTTGGCGAAGCCGCTATGCAAGTGTACGAGAAACTAGGCAAAGATGAACGTTTCATTGTGAGTGCTTCTCGCCTTGGTGCTGCGTCTACACAGCAGAGATTTGCTAACTTCTACTCAGGACCTCGATGCCTCTATTGTGTACCGCTTTCTCGGCGGGCCGGAGTAGACCAATTCCTGGTATGATATTCAATGGCTTGCTTGAAGATGAAAGATTTTGATAACTTTAGGGCATCAAGTCATTGCAAAATATAACTTCTTTGAGGCCCCAGATTCGCTTTTTCCAGCACACTGCAAAGATTAAAGAGGAAAATTTGCGTGAGGTTTGATTATTACTTTAAATACGATCCATTTCCCCAGTTATATCTTCTTGTTGTCTCAACAAATGGTGAACGAACAAACGTAGAGTGTTATCTCAACTAGTGTAACCCACTTTAATTGCCCCCGCATGGCTCGGCATAGCCATGTGGGTACGCAGGAATCACACTCAGACGTATAATAAATAGACGTTCTATTGCATCTGAAGCATTTCACAATTGAGCCCCATTAGTCCCATGATTGTTTGCAGCCATCACCACTTACATCTTGATCCTCGAGAATTGGATAGCCTCAAGGACAAGGCAGTTCTGATCATAGGCGCCGCGACAGGCATTGGCAGAGCGGCAGTAGATGTAGCTCATGGTATGTGCAATCGACGCTTTCTATTGGATCTGATGAGCATCACTAACTTTCTCTCACTCAATGGTGCTCAAGAATCTGGCTCATTAGAGGCGCAGAACGTGGCGCGAACGTCGCCGTTGGCGACTGGAACGAAACAGACGGGCTCAATATCGTGGACAAGCTAAAGACGCGCGTCTTCTTCCGCAAGTGCGATGTATCTAAATGGGATAATGTACTTGACTTGTTCCATAAAACATGGCTGAAGTTTGGACCAATTCATGCTGTCCTCTCCAACGCAGGCATCAATACCCACGACAGTCTCCTAGAAGATGAATACGATCCCGATAGCGGCATCCTTTTGGAACCCAATCTCAAATCGATAGAAGTCAACCTCATTGGACAAAATATACGTCGTAAAGTGTGCGATGCATTACGTCAAGCACTGGCCGGAGATCTAGACAGAGATCATTCTTACCGCGAGTGCGGGTTCATTCTTTCCTGCACCGCCAATTCACCTCTACTGCGCAGCTAAAGCAGGAGTGCTCGTCCTTATGAGAGCTCTTCGCTATGATATGAAGGGGGGAAATGCAACAATAAATGCAATTGCTCCGTGGCTGACTTGTAAGTTAGCCCTAAAGAGGTCGCCAGAACTCAACTAATTTCAAACCAGTAACGCCCATTACTCCTCCGTGATTGGCTTGAGAAATGGGGCAAGCTCCCAAAGAACACGTGCGAAGGGGTAGCCCACGCCTTATTCCTACCTGCCGTACGGCTAGAGATCAACGGCAAGGCTTTCTTTGTTGCCAGAGATAAAATCATTGAGTTCGGGGACATGCTGCATGAAAGCCAACCTCACTGGATGGGTAAAGAGCTAAGAGATAATGTGAATGAGGGGCAGCGACTCTTGACGGGAGGGATATGATTGGTTAGAGGCTAACTGAACAGTTCAATGTATGTAGAATTGGAAATGCTCTCTATATACACCAAATATTTGCCATAAAGTCATAATATGCCTGTCACTTCCCACAAGGATGAAGCGAGTCCGTAAATGGCGCAAAAAAAGGCTTAGTACGATAAATAGAGTACTTTCTATGCTAATCTCCTTTCGCGCATAAACCATATCTTCTACACACCATATTCACGATCTGTCTAGGATGCAGATTACTGCAGAACTATCATGTTAAACTATGATGGCTGGTCTAAAATGCTCTTGAATCCCTTGTAACCAGGAAACATTTCATCTGGATCCCATTTAGCTCTAATCAGCAGCCACCTTTTAAGGGCACTATCAGTCATAACCTGTCCTTCGTTAGTGAAAACAATATAACAACCAGTCCCAATTTCTGACTTACTCTGCGCACGCGCTGATTGACATCGAAATCTGCAACGTATTGACCGACTGAGAGCTTCTCAAGTCCTTCGTAAGCGTCATACAACCATTTCCGCATTGATTCGTCATCGGCAGCTTCTTTCCATCGTGTCATGGTAGAGACATAATGTTTCTGGGGCAAGCTGAGAGCTTGATCCAGTTCATTTGGGAAGTAGTCGGCTACGCAAATTGTACCGACCGACCATCTGGTGGGCAGTTTGCACATTGCATTGCCGGATAGATTCGCTAGCTGGGCAGGCTGATGTTAGTATGCAATGAGTGAAAGGGGATGTTAATATACCTCTTTGTATGAGACTTCCTTGTCCGTCAAGATACTGTCGCACTGCCAACGATCCTGCGCAGGAAATACGGCATCCTGAAGATCAAAGAGCTCCACCCATGTAGTTGCCTTGGTAGGAACACGGTCTATGAGGTCGCCAGAGAGGTTGTCTGGGATATTATCCAATGGAGCTCCCAGTGTATCTGCTTCTTCTATCGAATCTGCGTACATGGTGATTGCTACCATCATGTTGAGTTTGCTCGTTCGTGTTTCAATATGATTTCCCGGTTCCAGCGCATCAGACCAGTAGGTCACAATAGCAATGTCTGTACCAAATTTTGGAATGCGGTCACAAACTCCCAATACCCATTCGAGCTGTTGTTGGTAATTCTTAGAAGCGTCGAAAAGGATGCAACGGTCGTATAGCGATTTTGCTGGCATTGTCCGGACCCAGATTCTAGTAAGAACGCCAAAGAAACCTTGACCGCTACCTTTTGCAGCCCAAAAAACATCGCAGTTCTGTTCCTTGCTGGCAATAATGACCTCGCCGGCAGGCATTACCACTTCTATCCGCTCGACCCACGTATCGGCTGTGCATCCCCATCCGCGCAAGAACCAGCCCTGGCCACCAGCAAGAAGGAATCCGCCCAGACCCACGGAAGGATGATGGCCAAAGGGGAAAAAACGTCCCAAGGCTGTCATCTGGTGCGCAGCTTCCCGAACAGTTATTGCCGGCCCAAGAGCGACCCACTTAGTTGTTGTATTGTATTCAATGCTGCGATTAAGATTGCATGTATCGATAAGCATACTATTCTCTATCAATGAGCAGGCGGGAAAAAGATGTCCGCCTGATCGGACGCCAACCTTCAGGCCTTGTGCTTTGGCGGCAATGATGAGACTTCTAACATCGTCTGTACATGTAGGGGTTGCTATCTTCACTGGTTTGTGTGCTGGTAAGCGGCCGTTGAAATATTTTGCTCGCAGCTTCTCATAACCAGGAGACTGGTCCCCGGTAAGCGTCTGCATAGTTAATGAGAACGACTCGAGTGAGGTGGCCAATTGGTCTCTTTCGACTTCTCGTTGTATTGGAAAAGACTGTATGCTCGGGCGTCCTTTCAAGTGCTGTTTTCTTGACGGCTTTGATAAACCAACCGCCCAAGTACGATGCCGACAGCCATCTCAGTAGTAGGCTGTCCAAGCCGGGCGATTGTCCCCACCCTAGCTTCAGCCAAGCATGTCCGTTGCGGGTTGAAAATCGTGGGGTCGAACTCGCAGGCCCAAAACTTGCGGGGTCGAAATGCGGGGGGTTAAAACTCAAGGGCTGCAACATTTAGCGGGGGTCAAAATTGGTGGGGAACTCCGCACTCGCAGGTATTCTACCTCAGTTTCCAATTCATCTGTCACGGTTATTCTGGGCAACTATCGCTCCGACACCTCTCCGGGTACGGACCGGTCACGTGCCGTACAGTATATATAACCATCCTCGAACCCTTAGGCTCACTAAAGATTCGTCTTGCTATCAATACACACCTGTTATCTCAATTCTGTGCCATTGCTCTGCGTACCTACGTTACACCTCACGTAGATATATAGAGCGGATATTTTAATAAAATTTTATTGTATTCGAAATGAGTATAACGAGTTTGAAGTAGTTAGAGAAAGAGTGGAACTTTAAATATTATTAAAGGCTGTTAGGTTTCCCCTATTCGAGTTCCTCTCACTTAAGTTCCCGCCATTGATCAGCTTTCCTTTTCCTAAAGAGTATGGGTCTGCGTGCCGTGACGTTTCCTTCAAAGCGATTCAGCCACCTTTGTTAGCTTCACCTGTGTCTATGGGAACGGTCTCGACTGTATAGTTGTCGAGGAACTCACCGCTCGGCATCAAGGACATACGGTATTGATACTCGTCACCATGGCCAATGCTCAGTTCACGGTTGGAGCCGTACAGGTCAAAGATGATATCATACTCGGATGCTGGAAGTTGAAGGGTTTGGCAATAATGACTCGCATGGCCTTATCACTCAGTGGTTCCAACCCAAAGTCAGAAGCAAATTTCTTGTTATTGATTGTCCTATCGTCTACCCAAGTAATAAAGTCCTCGCACTTAAGCTCACCCCAGTTGATCTCCTTTGATTGTTGCGCGTAGACACGGTCAAAGGATGGCGCATCGTATGACAACTTCTGGCGGACCATTTCATCATCAAGCACTTGAGTGTAGACGCGGAAGCAGCCTTGTTTCGAGAATTCGGGACGGATTGGGAAGCGCCAGAAGAGCTGCTCATGGCGGAGGTAGAGATGAAAGAGATAGAAGAGATAGAGATAAGGGAGGATTGGAAAGGTAAAGTCAAGAAGAAGAAGAAGAAGAAGAAGAAGAAGAAGAAGACTTGATGTAGTAATTGGTTGTGGGAAGTAGCTGGAAAACACAGTACTTATAAGTGGAGAAAAACTGGGGAAGGCCGGACCGAACGTGCAGCCTAGACGGTCAGAAAGAAATACACTAATAAATTGAGTGGTTATAGACTATAAAAGTATTTTTTCTTCACCTCGTACATTGTGTTTTGCGGACGAGGGTTATGATAGTACAGTACCAACCAGACGGGTCTTGCACACCGCTATTTCACTATACCTATGGTATGAAAAGACTGCGAAGCATTAAGGCCCGACTTTTAGCAGCAATCAGACAATAGAACAGTATAGTACAGTATGTTGTGTTGTTGGTGGCGGCGGCGGTGGTGGTGGTGGTGTTGGGTAGTTTGGTACGAAGATATGATGCGATTTTTCCAAGGCTGTGACGTGAAGTGACTGAGACATGACATGATGGCCATCCACCCAGCGCATTGTCTCATTGTCTCAGCAATTGCAATTTCCTATGATAACTAAGACGCTGACGGCGGCTTGGAGGCGGTAGCTATCCGAACAAACTCGTTTATACTGCATGCCCTGCCGCCCGTCCTTCGACCCACCTCGCCACTTGAAACTCACCGCGACAGACGTCCGCAACAACAGCAAAAGCAAACAATTTCGAAGTCAAAGTAGTAGATAAAGATCGGTTTCCCTCCAAAAAAAAAAACATGGACATTGCACTTCACAGACATTGCCGTTTCGTTGGTCTTCTTCACCGTTGTCGATTCAGCAGCCCACCATGACAATTCCTCTCACTCCCGCCGGCATGCTCTCGAAGATCAATTGGGTGCCTTTTCAGTACACCATCACACTGGGTAACCTCGTTGATCCCGACCGATACCTAAGGAAGAAGATGGCTCAACAAGAAGCAGCAAAACTTCCCCGGAAACTACCAGAGCAGTTGATCATCAACAACAAGAACGTCTTGGGAAATCGCGACAGCATAGTCCAGATCATGTCTCATGTCAAAATTGCCAAGACCTTCGTTAACAATATTCACGAATATATACTAACGCTGCCGCAGTGGCTGACATAGTCCCTACTCCGCGTTTGGCGAGACCAATCCCAGAAAGACTTTCTACATCCTACAATCAGGGCAACAAGACAAAAGTCTCGAGGATCTCTACAGCCAAATCACCGCAAATTCAGGAATTTACACCCAGAACTCCATGACCGCGCTCAAGAAATTTGTTCCATCCCCAAGCGTTATCCCAAAGCGTTATCCAAACGGACCTAAACACCATCTTCTTTTGTTTTACTTGTACAACTTCCAGCGCTACCGTCGACAATATTAAAGGCTGCAACTCACTGCGGACTTTTCTCAGCCAATTCTGGAACTATAGACACCCACACGATAGTTCCCTCGCCATGGAATACGCTAGAACTTGGAAGAGAGCAGAGACCGAATACGGTTCCAAACTCGAAAATTTCGCTACCCCGGCTAACCTCAACCGCAAGATTCCCTCGCCGCTGACCTTCGCAACACATCTGGGTAAGGCGTACAACCATGCCTTTGACCACGCCATTGGTTGTAGTACGTGTCAGTGGCTGAGAGGATATACGGAGCTTGTTTCTCTGCCAGCAAATCCTAAGTATTTCAAGGCTACGAGCTGTCCCGAGGTTATTGCGGCGTATCAATGTTTTGATACTGCATCAGTATGGCAGAGATTAGGGAGAGAACCTAGCAAGGAAGAGATAATAGGCGCGATATTATTTCGTCTTTCGCGGAAGATAGCGGTACTGATAGAGTAATTGGAGCGGAGGATAGTAGTATAGGTTGAAAGATAGGAAGTGAGGTAAAGTACTAGAAGAGGTTGGATTTGTACTTTTAGTCTATATAATACAGTACTTCTTATTTATATGGTAAAATCTTTCCGTTATTCCTATCCTCCAATCCTCCAAAGTTTAAGAAAATATCTATTGGTAGGAAATGGTCGTTTCTAGGATCTTTCCGACTAAGTGACCATAAGATTTTCACTGCTATTATTTACACGACGTGAAGACTCTACGTCTCTATCTAACCGCAAGAGGGTACTATCGAATCTTGGATATGTCTGGTAGACTGCAGTAGAAATGCTAGAGAACACAATGTAAATTCTCCAGCACGAAATAATGATGCACTCAAAGTAAGCTCCAGCTCCAGGTACAGCCCTGGGTTAGAAAGATGCAGAAATCTGGCTGTGAAGCGTAACGCCGCAAGGCTGTGCATATGCCTGTAGCGCAGTAGCAATGCAGTATACTGTGCCGCCGGGCTAAAGCGGGCTAACTCTCCAACCAACCTTGGAACCATTAACTCCCGAAGCCGAAAACAGATCATAACGGCGAGCGGATCCAGTATTCAGACCCGCTTCACCACGCCCGAGGCAGATTGAACAGGCTTAGGGAAGGGCTTTGGAAATGATTCGTGTTAGTCGACGGTGTAGACTCCTCAAGTGCTAGGAGGCGAGGGCTTGACTTGTCGCCTGTGCCGCATGACTGCGTACAATTGCACTGCACCACATACTCAAATCCACAATAATAGATTCAGTTACCAACTCGGACACCGATTTGCAAGAGAAAAGAGAGGAGAATAAGCAAAGGTTATTTTTATATTGATCTCGTATATGGGATTTTGAAGTAACAAGATGCACTCAAGTGCCAGCAGCGCCTGCCTAGTGGGACCCCCGAATTCAAATCGTCAGTCGTGTTACTAGGTAGATCTTTTCGTCTAATAATTAGAGCAATGTTATGCTCTTCAAACAAGATCATACCTCGAGATAGCGAAGCTCTGTTTGTAAGAAGTATCCGTAAGCGAGCTGCTAGAATTGACTATGATACAATCTCTACACATTTCCGAGGTCTATGCGTACCGGAAGCCGGAACGAAGACAACCATAGAGGCCCTTACACTACGGAGAAGTTGAACGGCACAGCTATACACTTTTCGGTGCGTTATGCCAGGCCACGCCTTACTACGCCGTAGGCTTCTTAGCCCACAAATTCGAAACACCGAGGACTAGTCCCTTCTGAAACCTACAGGTACAAATGGATGATAATATTTAAGAAGCCAATGTTCAGTCCCTACAATATCTTCAGATCATTACAACACACTCATTCATTCACATATTTGTTTCTTACTTCATTCCCTCGTTCACACCTTCGTTTCTCACAACTCAAATTCACTCGTTTACACGCATCTATTCGCTTTCTATCTTTATTATGATGGGATTTCCAACTTCTTTAGCCCTGGCGGCACTTTTAGGTTCTTTTGTCTCAGGAAGTATCCCTGTAACCCAAGCAGCAATCTGCAGCTCAGAGCCAATCTCTACTGGTGGAGATGGTCTCCTCGAACAGCTGAACCTGGCGACTCATGACGCTTGCGCTGAGCGGGTTAGGAACAACAGCAACAACATTACCACGTTCGACAGCGCACCATTCAAGCTAAGCATCGCTGGCCCTGTTGGAACCACGAACATTGATGGATGTGTCTCCGCTTTCGCAACCATTATCGAGGACTGTGCTAGCGACAATATCTTTGGAGGCTCCACTGCATCTCAAGGCGTTGACTTTATCATCGATGGGGCCAAAACCGAGACCGTATCTGACTTGCGCGTTAAGCTTGAAGCTCGTGCTAGAAAAGGAACTAAGACAGCGCAGGCTGCTCAAACCGGGATGAAGCCTGCTAACAAGAATCGGCTAAAGTCATGTTCACTTAAGAAGGGCAAAACGGGGATGACTGCTGGCACTCGTAAGCAGAGGGGCGGGAAAAAAAAGCTATCCGGCAGGGCTGTCTTACTGGACTTGATCAAGCGTGCTGCTGCAGCAGCACCACTAGTAAAGAGAGGAGGTCCAAAGTCGGTCGAAACATGTAATGGACTACTGTTCTCGAATCCATATCCTACAGTGAAAGAACTGGTTAGTCCTATGATACAGATCGGTACAGGCTTGAACTAACTACTTTTTAGGTAAAAAAAAAGGACGTAGTGCTATATGGCTTCGATAAAGAGGAAAAACTGAAACTTCTCGCTGGGCCTATTGGAATTGTGGATGAAGAGGGAGATGTTTCAGATAAGGACGTTGAGCACGCTCTAGAATGGCAAAATGTGGGACATTTCTTCACTAGCCAGGGTGCCAACTTCTGCAAGCAGCTTGACCCGCTCCTATCTCGATCGAGAAGCGACGACGAATGTCTCAACAAGATCTCGGTAATTTGGGAGAATGACAAGGTTGAAGGGACATTCTCCGAACTTATGGCTCGGGCATATCCATCTACAAAGCACTACTCTCATGAGTTCCTTCTTCTTGATCACCGCGCAAACACGCCAATGAAGCTTCATGTAAGTTACATAGTGCTCAACACATCTAAACCGCTTGCTAACTTGTATACAGATATTCGAAGGAAAAACTCCTCTTGCTGATGATAGTTTCTATAAAAATAACGGCGCGTTGATAAATTTGCGGGACGCACTCACCGTTGGCCTATACCTGGCAAACTCGAACCTTCAACAGTACTTTGCTGATCAAACAAAACGTATGGGAGACATGATGGGATTGGTAGAGACTCAAATGACTGAACAAGGGCCCTGGATTAAAAAGGGGGAGGGACTTAAGAAGGAATGGATGAAGTATATGGGCAAAACTTGGCCCAAGGCCGTGGACCTGCTGACCGATTTCATGGACGGGAAGCTTAGAGAACTGAAGAAAACACATCGATGCGACTTCGCCGTGAACATCAAAGGCAACTCGAAAGTCAGGAGGGTCGAGTCAGAGGGAAAGGGAAAGGGAAAAGCGCCAGCAACCGAGTCGCCAGGGGAACAATTGCCAACCACCCCAACGAACCATGAATGTGAATGGCTTGAGTTTATTCATGACTCGTGGATTAGCGAGGTGAAAGGAAAACTTGACGACTTGCCATGGTCATCGAAGAGCTCCTCAGCACCTAAACGGCCGAGACCAGGCCAACAAAACTCTAGTGACGATGTACCAAATCACTTGGGAAAGAAAAAGCAACAAGGAGGATCATCGTCGTAGTACAAGAACTCTAGCTACAACAGCGCACTTCTCCATAGACTCTAGACTCATCCAATCAAGCCGTTCAACGTACACCAACGAACCCATTTATGGCCTTGAGCACTCGCCCAATGATGTATTGCCTCATTTCCATGCTGAAACTGACCAATCTTACCGAATAACGAGTACAAAGTTGCGTCTGGCCGCCAGTCTCCGGTCATCCACCAAAATTGCCTTGAAGCACAATTTTTGTGTCCCATTCCCTTCATATCGATATCTTCCCCAGCCTTCGCGTAAGCAATACCCCAGTCTGTAGTACCGTTAAAATTAGTGGCGTCGATAATTTCAGTCTCTAGGTCCTCGTAATAATTGTACGCGTCTCTTGGACGGAACTCAAGCCATGTCCACAACACGGCTTTTCGCAGTGAAGGCATGTTGTTGGCTCCTTTGGCAAAGGCCATCAGGAAAGGGCGAATGGTCTTGTCGATGGGCATGATCCGGAATTGAGTTTCAGTGTTGTTGCAATGGAGGCCTCCCTGACAAATCTCGTCATAATAACGCTCCGTCGCATTTGCTTCCATCGGCTCGTAATGCGACTGGGTGATCTGGTAGCCTGGAGACGTGTCGCCACCTTCGCCCCGAGGTCCTTGAAAATACCATTCCCCGGATGGGCTATAGGAACAGAAACAAACATCAAGATATTTCAAGTTGGGCCAATAAGGTGTTGTGGTTCCATCAGTAGTGGGCCAGAAGAGTGACCGGTCTGCAGTGACTCGAAGAATCATAGTCTCGAGGTGGTAGGAGAATACGCGTAGACTAGTACTAAAAGGATCGTAATGTCGAGGCAGAACATAATTGGGTAAGATTTCCCGCTGGTCGCGATACTCGTCGTTTCTGCGATGAAAGTTGAGATTGATGCGTTTCAACGAAGGTGGAGTGACTGTTGAATCCAATGATGCCGCAAAGTCGTGCCGAGTGTCACGATGAGGTCCTGCCCAGTCCTGCAAGAAATGTCTAGCTGATTCTTCGGCCGAATGCGCCTTAGCGAAATAAGTGTCAACGTTACATTGGAGATGCTCTAGAGACATAATTTTTGAAGCAAGATCTACTAGAATGCGTAGATCAAGTTTTGATAGTGGATGAAATTCGGGACGGTTAGGGTCCGTATGACGAGTGAATCCAGGGTTAAACATGCCTCGGTCCTCGATCTCAAGGGTATGAATAGAAGAGAGTTGAGGTAGTGTCTCTGGGTCAAGTAGATGAACACGCCAGCAGACGCAGAGGCGATGACGACAAGGGAAGTCCTTAACAAATCTTCTTGGCGAGAAGATGGTGAGGCGTAACTTTCCCGTCATTTTTCCAGATCCTATCCTATCTTCCAGACATTTCAGGGTCCTGAAAAGAAATCCAATCTGGCGAGTGAATGATTCATCTTTTTCAACAAGTTCACTGGTCTTCTCGCGACAACCCTCGTCCCAATTACGGTCGCCACTAGCCATAGGTAGAGTAGGTTGAAACTCAACATGACGAAGATAGTGCATCCTCTTGCCGGCGTACAGGCGTAAAAAGTTGTCGGCGTTGTCCTCCTTTAGATTATATTGTGCAAGCATTACTCTCTCTACAGAGTTTTGAAATGCCTTGGACACAGTAAGCATCTGTTTTAGATCCCCTATTTCAATGAGTGGATAAAAATAACCAATAATCTGGTCAATAATTTCTTGCGAAAGCTTATCCATGATAATCGAGTATGACCTGGAAGTAGGAGGTTTATTTTTGACCACGACTTTGGCTGCAGGACGAAAAACAGGATGGAACTGGGCGGTACAGATTTGCGAAAGCACTTAGGTTAAATATGGATTTGAGTACAGAATGTGACGTCATTCTGGACGCTGGGTGCGGCACAGTCGATAACTTCAGGCTTCCACCTGGCTTCTTCCTTCCTTGCACGAATAGAGGTGTTCTACGGCTTTTACAGGTGTCAACTTTTAGTGTTCGGCTTTCATCTGTCCTAAGAGCACTATTCTTCATTACGAACATGTTGTCAGGTCGCGAAGGGATTGGCGAAGCATTTCCCAACCTGGAAGGGTTAAGCGCTTCATACGTGACTTAAATATGCTGCGTAGGTGTCACGCGAGAAGAACGGAGAGATATATATTGTACATAACTCTGATTTCGTCGAATAGAATAGAATCTACCGCCACTATCACGAAATTGGCATAAAGGTCAACTTCTTCAGAAACAAGACCCTCAGTCATCACACATATCAATTAGTGTTCATGATAAGCGAGCGAGACAGTAAGACTAGATTACAACACTATTATACTTCAAATCGCTATAGCTAATAAAAGAACGCCTACCAACCCCTAAGAGATGCCTCCCTCAAGTTCAGTCTAACCCCATCCTTTGGAGTGATTGACCGTAACGATCGGCGATTATGTAAAGGCACAGCAGGGAGCAGAAGCTGTGATTGCGCCTGCTGACCTGTAGGGAGAAGCGAAGCTCTAATCCGGTTCGTTATATACTTCGTCGAAAGTAAAGTCTTCAACCTGGCAGCTCCATTTGGATCCCACTGAGAAAGTACGTGACTAACGATCCAAGTCAACTGAGTACACTGACGAGAGCTCATATCAACATATTGGTAGTCTACTTGCACATTGATATCAGCTCCATGATCAAGTAATAGCTCAAGAATCCGAGTCCACTTTTGTCCTTGGGCAAGGATATCAAATTGACTGTGCGAAAAAGGATTTGCTCTCCATTCACAGACTTGCGAAAGTACATTTTGCCATGGTGTTCTAGCCATGTATTGCTGATTGGGGTCGGCCCCAGCACTGAGGAGGAGAGCGACAACCTGGTAATTGGGTGTTTCCGAAGGTAACGGAGATTGGGATACGATATGTACTGGTGGTATGGCGTGGTCTAGGAGTGGTCGCTGGTTGCTGTGTTGGAAATCATTCGGACTTTGGAGGAGCTTTTGTCGGAGATATGATGTTATCTGGTACCTTACCATGCAAGAGAGGAAGGTATTGTGCATGACATGGGATGTGTCAAATTCCCAAGGTATCCAGTTTGTCCAGTGACTCTGCCTGGCAGGAATGCCGACAGTTGTCATTCCCCAGTATATTGTAGCGATTTGGTCAAGCTCATCCAAGAGGGTCGTCCCTAAATCTCTACCATCCTTGTCCGCCCTGTTGCTAGCATGCAGGCCTTCTTGAATCAATCTCCAGAACGACTTATCAACCTGCCCGTTCTTGGGGTTCTTGAGCAGCCATTTGAGCTGAAGGATAACAGAGCTAAGAATGGCTATATTTGGGTTGAATCGTTCCAAATTTGTAATTTGCTGAAGCATAAGTGAGATGTCGGGCTTGCTAAAGAAGTCTAAGACAGTGCGATGTAGAAATTGTACACGGGGTATAACGTAGGTATCATTAGGAAATTCATAAGGTTTAGTATCAACCTCAAGGAGACCAAAACATGCGCTTCGAAGGGCATGGTCAACTGCAGTTGAGCGGCGTTTTTGTTCAGATACTGGCATTCCACGGAAAGCTGCTGTAATCGGTAGTGTAATATCTTCTTCGATTGCAAGGGACAATGCAAGTGTCGTGGGCGGCTCCGAGAATTGGACCATAATCTGGAAAAGTCTCGATGATTTAGGGAGGTAGTGAGGGTCGATGCTTTTGATCATATGTCTGTAGAGCTCTTCCAGATCTGCAGGGAGAATACGAAGACGCTTTTCCAGGTCAGAAATATTGTCAGAATTAGCCAAGCCGTTAAGAAGTGATTTGACTACCAGCGTAACCCAAAGAAACACACCAGATGACTTTTCCAGTATATCGGTAATCAGTCGCCGACCACGGAAAGGCTCACTCTGCAATAGTAGGTTCATATCTTTGTTCTGACCTAATTTTGTGTCGATATAATGTGCAATATCCGCACGGGTTAAATCCTGGACTCTGAGACTGGGTTGGTTCTCGAACGCTCGCTGATACATTGGCCAAGGGCGGCTCGACAAGCAAACTTTGAAATTGGGGAAGAGGTTTAGGCGTTCAAGGAGATGAACGATCTCAGAGTGATCTCCATCATACTCGTCGAGACCATCAACGAAAAAACAAATCCGGACCGGGATCAACGTTTGCTGGATTAGTTCTGTCAAGGCCGCTTCTAAGTCTTGACGTGACCAAGACTGAAGACTATACGGATTGTACGGCATGGCCGAGCTTCCACCTTGGGCCAAACCATCAGCCAACGTTGCATAAACTTCCTGGAACCGTTCAGGAAGCACTACTGGTATGAGAGGCTCGCATTGGGACAAAGTTTCGAAAAGTAGACCTCGGAGGAGACCTAGCTGAGATTTCTGCAATGAGTGGCCGCCTTTCCAAAAGAAAAATCGAGCGATGACTAGCGTGTTGGCCCCAGCCCATGAGTCCAGAGCCTGCTTTGTTCGTGGATGGTTACATATAAACTTCAGGAGGGTTGATTTGCCACATCCAGCTTTGCCGTTAATCCAATATATACCTCTTCCTCGACAAAGCCAGCTGTCAAAGTTGCTCCAACTGAAATCACCAGCTGATGGTGGAGAAAAGACCCAATTGAATGTTCTTTGAAATGCATCCAGAACATTGCCAAATCTGTCTTTCATTGCGTGGAATGCCAAATTATCAAGCACTACCCGTGCGGCCTGCTTCTTGCGCTTCTCCTCTGCCCGGTATGGGGCCCTTTCAATTTCCATCAGAAGACGTGCGAGAGCTTTTTCTCGACCTTCGCCGTAGAGTAGTGGCATTTGAATGTCGAAGATGCCTAGCAGAGAGTAGACCATATCTTCTTTGCGCGTGGTCTGACGACCTTGTGCCCATGCCAGTCGCTCATCTACAGTAAACCGCGATAAAGGGTCCCCCTCGAGCGCTGAAAGAGGTATCCCTGTTCTTGCATGAATTTCCTGCTGGAGAGCTATCTTGTCACCTAGTATGAAGCCCTCCCTCGAGAAAAACTCGACAGAGTCTGGGGCAAGAAGCTCTTGAAGCGTCCATCCGCGCGAAAACCACTTGCTCTTCTGGAAATCCGGCCCTAATGCTGAGTGGCTGAGACTAGCATTGACAGCTCTGGGCGAAGTCTGCGAAACATCTGACAAATAGACATAGCATGTAGTTGCATTCTTATACCAACGAAACATAGAGTTTATGGCCTCCTGCAGCTCGACCGCATTCGACTTGTCAATACAGCAGGTATCAACCCAGAAGTATTCCAGGCCATCACGTTTGGCCTGTTCCGCACAGAACACTAATTTGTTAAAACCATTCTTGTTCAAACCGGTGCCGTCGGCCAAATCTTTGAAAGTAACCTCTTCGCCCTCCTGCCAAGTATGTGAAAGGATGGCATATTCAGGAACCTCGTCTTCGTTGATGAAATCTTTCGTTAAGCTGAATGTGCCAGGGCCATCATATCTTAAAAGTCGCATTGCTAAAGGTATTGTGCCATGAAATCTATGCTGAGGAAAAATAACGAAGATAATGTAGGTAAGTAATGGGCTGATCAGGCTGATAAATGAGCTTCAGCCTGGTGGGTGGAAGTGGGGGCAGTGCAGTATTTGGAAAAGGTTCAGCCCAGCCAGCCCACGAATCCCACAGCCCCAGGCATCTGTAGTGGTGCCGCCACAGCAATGCCAAGTTAGAGACACGATCCAATGGCAGATGCCCTCTAATCTATATTGGCATTAGTTTGATTTTCATATTCCTTGTACAGAAAGATGAGCATTACGTTGTAAGAGGACTCTCGTTGCGGGAAAATTTGTTGCCGAGTGGTTGGTTGTGAAGGGAAATGTGCGGGGTAATTAATTGCTACATGTCAAACGGAAGATACAAACATCAAACAATGAAGAAAATAGTCCGAAGGCCAACAATTGTAGCGTATAAAGTCGTACTAATATGAACCCTTTAATTATGATACAAAAAAAAACATCTTTACACAAGAAAACCTATCAGCTACCATACACCACCTGATTGTGGCAGAAATGCATATCGCCCAAGTGTTTCTTGCTTTACTCCTACTCACTTTTCGTTCTTTCACGCAAGGCTGTAGTACCGATGATGACTGCAGTCTAAACGGGCTCTGTCAGGAGAACGTTTGCCAATGTGATCCAGGCTGGTTCGGGCCCGATTGTGGCAGACTCGATCTTGCACCAGTGACTCGGGGCACCGGATACAACTACACAAATTACAAAGATCCGAGCTTCTACAAAGACAGAGGCAATTCGTCTTGGGGAGGGCGAATTTTGCAGGATCGCCACAATCCAAAGCTCTTTCATATGTTCATCGATCAGTTCGCCTACGGTTGCGGACTTTCAGCTTGGAGGCCGACATCTTTCGTTGTCAGGGCTGAATCACGGACTGGGCCGCAAGGTCCCTATCACTGGGCTCAAAATGTCACAGGACAATTCAGACATAATGTCGACGTCTTTTGGAGTCCCGCCGACGAGAAATATTTGATGTGGACGATCGGCGTTGACGTAAACAAAGGCCCAGATTGTGGACTGGACAAGAGGTAAGCAAGTTGCAACACACAATTTTCATCAGAGCTGAACTTGATGCCATGTATATTAGTATTTCCTGGAAAAACAACATCTCGGTATCAGCCGCTTCAGACATTCGAGGTCCATGGACGCCATTCAAAGTACTGGTCAACGGCACAAATCCAGCTCCATGGCCACTATGGCAGCCGGAAAACAAAACTTCGGCGATAGCTTTGAGTATGGAAGGCCTCAGCATTACCGTTGGACAGAAATGGAATGGCGATTACGAGTTAACGTACGCCGTCCCGTGGAATAACTCACACGACAGCACAACCTGGACTGAAGACCCATTCATCTGGCGTGATAAGCGAAATAACTGGCACGCCATCGTGCACTGGATGGTCGACATTGTGGAAAAGAACGGCACTAAGTACCCCAGAGTTGGAGCACATATGTACTCGCGCACGCTTGATGGAAACTGGACCTTCAAACTGCAAGAGGCTTTCAACTCCACCATCACTTATACAGATGGTTCCAGTGAGACTCTTAATCGGCGTGAGAGACCGAAGCTCTTCTTCAGTGATGATGGCGAGTTAACACCTCTCTACATGGTCAATGGTGTTCAGCGCTTAGGCACAACTTCACTGAGCCATACTTTGGTACAACCAATAGGTTCTGCTTGGAAAAAGTACGAGAGAGATTTGGGCTTTTGAGAAGGGAGGCGACAATATCGAAATCGCCAAGATTTTTCTTTATGCACATACACCACTCAATGTGATCACCTGGTCCTTTCGGGGCTCGGACGTAAACTACTTGAATTTTCGCAACACAACAATGTGGTATGCTATGGTGCGTCCCATCCTTGGAATACAATACAGTCTATGTCTAGGCTTGATGATGCATCAGAAAGCTATGAGCGGCATAAAATTCAATTGAAGGAGAACTTTGGTAATAGAATACCATCGTCGGTGGCAAATACACTCAATTCTATGTAATTACACAGCAAATTATACTGTCACCATCACGGTCTTGTAAGCACGTGTTGTCCGATTTCATGGCTCCCCGTATCCTGGTTGGGGGTTCATATAGACTGGAGGACCGAATGTGCCCTGGTGTAGCCCAAAAAAAACTGGCTAGCAGATATCGTGCGCTAATGGAAGAAGTTTGTGAGCACAGCGTCCAACGGAAAATTGTTTTATCACGGCTATTACCATGCCCTTGGGAGACAAAGACTTGATTTCGCCCTACGAAAGTGGCCTGGAAATCCAATCCAAACTTTCCATACGCATCCCGGGTTAGACCAGAAATTACTGCGGCAACCTTGACCGCGTTGCCGTCCACGCGTTCGCTCGCAACATCATAAGAACATGGTACTCTATGACGCAGAACTTCATCTATAGGTAGTAGTCGTTGGAATATAAAGACCTTATCATGCTCTTAACCAACAACATATTCTTATTTCACTATTGAACTCTACATCTAACCTCTCTTCCTCACGTCGCATTTAAACCCTACTCCGACCACCGATAACGTGTTACAAAATTGCACCAACCCTAGCCCCAGAAAAAAAGACACAAAAAAACGTCCAAAACCGCTCATGAAACCCCCTAAAAAAAAGCTTTCTTCCCTACCCCCAGTTTTCCCTTCCTTTTCTCCCTCTATGAACAATTTTTTTTTCTCATTATTCCCTATTCCCACACCGATGCTGAGCTGAGCTGACCGGGCTTGGTACACCACCGCGTATACGCCCGACGCACCTACCCCGCAAGATAAACAACCGTCTTCCACACATGCTACAAAGTGTTTACAAATTGTAAATTGCGCTTGCTGAAGATCAATTTTGCACCATGTAGAAGTACATATACCGTGTAAATTATTGCAGATGATTAAATAGCGAAAAGGTCCGAATTCGCGTTCCTTTTCGTTTCATATGAAACGAAGACAAGGAGCCAAAAAAAAAAATATTGGAACAGCAGAATTTAACATTTTGCTATAACATCATCATGCTCTGGTGCGATTCTTCTTCTTCGCAATGGCCAGGCAGGATTTTGATATCGATACTTCTCTTACTACATCCATCAACAATCCCTGCTCACCTCTTCCATATCCAAAACATCGAACCCGCCGCTACTAAAGTCCCACCAACAATCGCCGCCAGCGCACCCTTACAGCCTGCAGAAAGGACTCAGTTGACGCAACAAGTGCTTAACCACATATCCACCGATCCCCGAACAAGTCCTTATGCCTCCTACTTTTCCTTCAGGACCCGCTCCACCACGGAAACAAACACAAATGCCAAACGGCAATCCACCGCACAATGCAAATCCTTCCCGGGCGATCCAGAATATCCTCCCCCTGACCTCTGGGACACTTTCAACGCACTACTCGATAATGCATTAATCCAGACGGTCCCCTTGGCCGCACCGTGCTACGACTCGCAATGGGGTCCCAAAGATGCACAGAAATGCGCGAGTATAATGGCGAACTATACAAACTCATTGTTGCACGAAGAAGACCCCACGTCTACCATGTGGCCCATTTTCCAGGGCCGCACTTGCATGCCTAGAAACGACACTTCGACTTCAAATGCATCATGCACACTAGGCGCGTATCCCACGTACGCTGTGAACGTCTCCACCGTCGCCCAAATCCAACTCGCGGTGAACTTTGCGAGAGAGGCCAATTTACGCCTTGTTATTAAAAATACGGGGCATTGCTACTTGGGGAAGTCGGCGGGGGCGGGGGCGCTGAGTTTGTGGATGCATAACATGAAAAGTGTGGATTTCTTGCCAGAGTATACGGGGAGTGGATATGAGGGGCCGGCGCTCAAAATTGCGGCGGGCGTGACGGTCAGGGAGGTGTACGAGGCGGCGGATAAGAATGGAGTTACTGTCGTCGGAGCCATTGGTTGGGTGAGTAGTCCGGGATTGAGATCGTAATCTTGACGGCTTGAATTTTGCTGATGAGGTTCTTTGCCAGAGTGTGGGATTTGCTGGAGGGATGATTACGGGTGGAGGGCAGAACCCGCTGGCGGGGATATATGGCATGGCTGCCGATCATGTCGTAGCTTTCCAGGTTGTGACTGCGAATGGTCAATTCAGGTAAGAAACACACTTCAATATACTATGAGACGGTTGGCTAATTTGTGAGTAGTAAGTCCTCATTACATTCAGCGATGACGAGATGGACAATGAACAGTCATGCTCCAACGCCCGGATGTTCTTCTTTTCGATCCTAGAGTGTCTGCTAATTGAGCTGCCCTTTATAGTCACCGTCTCGAAAGACTTACAGCCTGATCTGTTTTGGGCGCTTCGCGGGGGTGGAGGAGGCACTTTTGCGGTGGTGATTTCGGTCATTGTCCGCGCATACCCCAAGCTCAACGTTATCACGGACAGCTGGCAGCTTGATGCCTCCACAAACAGTGCTGAAGCTTTTTGGAAGGCGACCAAAAAGTTTTATGACTTGTTCCTTGAATGGGCGGATGCTGGGTTGTACACCTTCTATTTCCACGGTGCCACTCCCGCACCTTTCCTCAATATGCGGATCGTATTCGCTCCGAATCATACGCTGGACTCGTACAACAAATTAGTGCGGCCATTTTTCGACTTCATCGATGCGAACAACATCACGCTCAGCTCTCCTCGGAAGCCAATTGCTCACACTACATTCTACTCGGCATACCAGGCCACCTGGGGCGGAAATACGTTCCCGATCGGCCTTGACACTTCACTGCCCGCAAATCGTATTGTACCGCGCAGGAACTTCATGGAAAAGTACAACGAAACATGGGCGCTGCTGAAAGAGCACATATCGTCGGGCAAGCACTTCCTCGGTTACCACAAGAGACCTGCCTCCTATGGAGATATTGATAATGCAGTCAACCCAGCATGGCGAGAATGCGTGCTGTTCTTTGTGACGTCGTCCAACAGAACCAGAGATCTCTCAACGGCTGAAGCTCTTGCGAGAGAAAATGCAGACCTGCATGGGAATATCCTGCAGCCATGGAGAGACATCACGCCTGTGTCCGAGGGAGGAGGAACGTATTTGAATGAAGCGAGTGTAATGGAGCCCGATTGGCAGGAGTCGTTTTACGGAGGACTATATCCGAGACTGAGCGAGATCAAAAAGACGTGGGATCCGGATGATGTGTTTTATGCGACGACTGCAGTTGGGAGTGAGAGGTGGGAGGTGCGGGACGGCGAGCAGGGAGTGCAGACGCAGAACGGGAGACTATGCAGAGTAGTATAAGGCACGTGGCTATCTATGTTACGGGAAGGCGATATCGCTTTGGAAGTTTTGAGGTTGACGTGAAAAGTGAAGTGTGATGATGGATCAATCAGATAACGAGGGCGAGCGTGAAGGGGTTGAGAAGAGTGACGTCATTTGGTTGATGTTGTGTGGTACAAGAGAGGAAAGAGCGAAGGTTGAGGTGGTTGCCTGAAATGGAACCTGGGGAAGTCGCCACCTATCGAGCCAGCAAACAAATACTCGTACCACTAGATCCGCACACGTGACCATCCGCCTACCTTCGAGTCTACTTCACCTATTCGGCTCGCATTACTGCGGCG
>JAQGEP010000263.1:0-54681 GCA_028476805.1 Acrocalymma vagum
ATATTGGTGGAGATAATAATGGTGGCGTGAAGGGGGGTAATTTTGAAATGTGGGCGTTCGGTGGGGCCGGGCGTTCGCTGATGTAATACGGTACTTCCGTTGACCAGTTGCAGCATCTCGGATTCTTGAAGCGCAGTCCTTTTTCAACTATCGCCTACTCTTTCCACATGTCCAGTACGAGCGCAGAAACACCCAGAGGGTCTCGCTCTCGTCAAGCCTGCTTGAATTGCCGGTAGGTAATCTACTTTCCGCAGGGCATCCGTGGAAATCAAAGCACAAAGGGGCTTTGGTATCTCAGTTCGGCCACTTGATCATGATAGCTGACGATTCATATGCAGGCGGAAAAAGGTTAAATGCAATGGCGAGCTGCCTTCGTGCAGCTTTTGCGCCCGGCTCCTCCAACAGTGTGTCTATTCTAGCCGACGACGGACCATGACCTCAGTCAACACGATTCAAAAAAGCGCAAACTACGTAAAAAATATAGTGAATTCACTTAGAGATAATCTTCTGACCATCCAATAGGACGACCTGGCTTCAAGAATCGCGCTTATTGAATCACAACTGGGCAGAATTGGCCCCGGCCAAGAAAGGTATTGTGTGCTCACAGCCAAATATGTCGGCACACAGTTGCTGACATGTGCGCTCCTTGTTTAGCGGCGTCAATATTCAAGATTTATCATCATTAATCGGCGGAGCATCCCCAACAACAACTTCTTACCATATATCACAAACGGGTCCGAGGGGACTGCACGATGGCGTTCAGTCTACCGTTCCAACTACGTACGTGTTCCATAAACATTTCTCTATCCAATTTCTGGCGTTAACAACGATCGATATAACCTCAGGCCATCGACTCTTCCGCCCTTTGGAGTTCTGATTCCGACTGTAGACCTGTATTTCGATAATTGCCACAACCAGCCATATTGTTTCTTTCACGAGGAGACCTTTCGACAACATTTATCGAATCATGAGCTGCCAGAGTACTTGGTTATGGCCGTACTAGTCATAGCCGTACGCTTCTCACGCGACCCATTTTATATTAACAATGATCATCACACAGCCTCAAGGTATGCTTCGGAAGCATGGAAAGAAATCGTAAGACTGAGTTTCGATTCTGAGGAAAGCTTGGACTACCGTTTAGTTCAAGCCGCCACCTTACTCGCAATTCATGATTTTACGGGTAATTTTCCTGTCTCTTTCAAGCTAAGCTAGAGCTGACAGCCATAGCGGGTCAACATGGAAAGGCATGGATCAAGATAGGACTTGCTGTCAGTATGGCACAGGCTTTACACTTGATGAACGAACCGTCGGCTAAGTTACCGTTCTCTACCCAAGAAGAACGGCGTCGGACATTGTGGTCAATTTACATGCTCGACAAAATGGCAACTTGCGGCAGATACAGACCATCTCTATTTTTGGATCGCACTATTCAACTTCAGCTGCCTTGTAGTGAACAATCATTTCGAACGTCCACTCCTGAGCAGGTAGTGACATTAGACAATTTTCCAAGTCTTATCGATACCCAAATCGGCAACCTTCAGTCTCTTGCACCGACTGTTGCTCTCGTTTCGATTCTAAGCCAGGCTGCCAATTATGCTTTCGAGCATAACAAAACTAACGGCCAGAAGCCGCCATGGGATCATACATCAGAATACCAACATATATGTTCCCAACTTACCCGGTTTGAGACGTTCTTCGACTGCTACGGAGATGTACAACAGCACATTCGGAGCGGGCCGGACCCTCAGCATAGGGCCGCCGTACAGATTACCGAGTTCACCATCTTCTCCTATGTCCTTTACCATCTTTGCTATTGTCTGCTGCAGCATCCGTTCTTGCTGAGACATCGGCTTGAAAAAAGCGGCATGAGAATACCCACTAGCTTTCTTGCGCAGACGATTAGTAGCTGCTCAAACCATGCCCAGGAGCTCACTCGGACTTTAACGAACGCAAAGCTCGCGCAATACAAAATTTCGGCAACTTTCTTTAGTTACACTTCACTTGTAGCTGGTTCGCTACATTGTCTATTTCAGCACTCCCCGGATGTCCGCACTAGCATACAATCCGCGGAAGCATTGCAAAGTAGCTTAGCGCATCTAAAAGAAAAGTCCCAGTTCTGGCAGACTTCGGCTCGCATGGTAATTAAGCCACTCACAACGCATAAGAACAAGCTAACCAAGCGACACTAAAAGTTTGCAACGCTTTCTCAATTTTCCGATGTGTCGGTTCGCTATTCTCGTTTACTCGATCCTTCTCTCCAACATGTTTCACTCGATCCTGTCGACATCGAACAACTCTACATGCTCTGTGACTATGGCACGATATCCACCAACCATATTGTAGACTCGCCAAGTGCAGTTACTGCAGAGTCGGAACCTAACCACCTCATTCAACCTGTGCTTACCCAAGAACGAAGTCCTACTCTGGAGCACGAAGACTACAGCAGCCACATCGACGGTATCATACCACAAATGTTCGGTCATACAGACGCCGGTACCATGTTGGACAACTTTTCCTTTGCACTTAGAGACTTGAATGGATCGAATCTTGCTACTGCGAGTCATACCTGGCGTTATTGATTTGTTTATACCAGGTCGTACTAAAGCGAGCTTAAAATCCCCATAAATCCCCGTTTACGGAGGCTCTGGGTAATGATTTCATCATTTATTCATCTGATTGTTTGCAGAGTGTGTGTTTGCAAATCGTCTTGCCGAGCTTATAATGATCGAGACACGGCATTTTCGATGGAAATGTGCCAAGCCCGTCCCCGCAATTTAACACCCGTGTCAGAATACCCGGATTACCGAGGCTGTGTTAGGAATATTTCCTAACGTTCTATAGCTTATCTCTGGGCATAGTAATAATTTTAGCAGAGCTATTAAGCGAGGTGCTGGCGTCGCTATGTAGATCAGATTGGTAAGTTTAATTATTACTGTTTTCTTGTGATTTACTGACAGTTCATTGGGGTAGTTACCGATAGTACCATAGGTAGTCTTCCAGTACACTGTGTGATAGGATAGGATCTTCAAGATATGAGCTTCGAACAATTCTTTCGCTCAATAATTACGTGGCTCGGTACACATATGAATCTAATGCTACAATTTACCCCTTGATTGACGCCTCCGGTCCTGCTCGACTTTGAACTGTTGTATGGCTTCCATGTTCTCTTTCGAGCCGAACCTCTCCCCATGAATAACGGCACATTCGCGATCATTCGCATCTAGCAAATCTTGAAGCACTGGTTGTTTCATAAGCTTCTTCGTAGTATGGAGAGCTCCAGGTGGCGATTGTGCGATTCGGCGTGCAACCTCAAGCACGTTGAAGAGGAAATTATTATCTTCGTTAGGGAGAATCTTGGTGACAAGATTTAATCTCTCTGCTTCCTCGGCTGACACGGTATCTCCAGCGAGACACAGCGCTGCGGCCTTTTGATGACCCATGAGTCTGGGAAAGGAGAAGCTTGATGCTCCTTCTGTAGCCATTCCCCACTTCACAAAAGGCGTAAAGAAGTATGCGTTGGGAACGCAATACACTAGATCGAAAAGAGCGAGGCTGCTGACGCCATAGCCAGCTGCTGGGCCGTTGACAGCCGCGATGAGGATCTTCTCGCAAGAGATAAGAGTCTTGTTTAGCATGTGGAAATCGGAACCAATGGCGAACGACATGGGAGCTTCCGTATCCAACAATTCCATTCCGGTGCAAAAGAATCGACCTTCTCCTGTCTGAACAATAACTCTAACTTCAGGCTGGGTGTCTGCCCATCTGAAGGCACAGAGCATCTCTGACAGCAGCTGGGGATGAAGAGAATTTCCTGCCTTGGGCCGACTATATTTGACGACTGCGATCCGACCGGCATCTTCTAGCCCAACTTTTACGTAGCGGAATGAGGGCAGCTCCATGGTGCTTGGAAGTCGGAAGTTTCGGATTGAGGGATGGTTTTAATAAGCTTTATTAGGCTTGGGAAACATTGTACCTCATAGTCAGGCGTGGTTATGCGGGACTCGTACTCATGGATGGGAAATAAGGGATATTTCACTACAAAGGCTCTGTTTAGGACGTTGCTGGGGGAGGTCTTGATTAGCCGTGTAACATAGCTTTTGTTTTCTTCGCCGTCCATTCACCGAAATGTCGTGTCCGCGCCAGAGCCGTCCCCACACCCCCATGGCCCGCGCATAATTACCGGGGAAGCGCAACCGGGGGTTCAGAGCTATTTTACAAGTCGGATGTAATGAGTGAGATGAAGTGGTCTCTCTCTATTCTCTTTGTAAAAGATTGCATCGGACGCCAAATTCAGGTTGCTGAAACGAAACTGGAGGCGTTCAGCTCTGACTTACTTTACCTCTGGAACATCAGGTCCGCCAAAAATGGTGCGTATTAATCGGATATCTCAGATCTCTTGCCCTTTAGGTGAGGTTGTGGATATTGAGGGCGGGATTCTTCCCAGAATCCTCCGTCTTGCTCGTCCGCTTATTGTCTACGCCGAGGTCCGTCTTATAGATACATCCATTAGCGTACAGCCGTTGCTGTACAGACTGACTGGCTTCAATTATATATAGCCACTTTGGCTGCAGTGCTTGCCGATAATCATGTTCGTGGAATCTCAAGCGGGCAACTTTATTTCTCAAGTGCCTTGAACAGGCTGCTTTCCACCGTCAAGGCTTCGATTCAAACAATGAGTAATTGCACACCCCTGGTCATACCCTATCCAAAGATCTTTGGGGCTGAATTCATCGCCATTGAAGCCAAGCCAGTCCTGAATTTCACTGGCTCTGGTTTTCCGCCGACTTGGATAAATCATGGCTCGCTTCCTAATACTTCCGTCGATTTTTGCAACATCACTCTGACTCACACGCATCCGGGCAAGAGTGACAAGCTGCGCACTCAGATTTGGCTTCCGTTGGATCCTAAATGGAACAGTCGTATGCTGATGGCGGGTGGCGGAGGTTGGTCAGCAGGATTCGGATTGGAGCTGTCAGCTTCATCCATGTACGGAGCAGTAACTGAGGGCTATGCGACATCGACCGTAGATGGTGGCATACATGTTGAAGATACCTTCTCTCCAGCAAGCTGGGCTCTGAATAGCCCTGGAAATGTCGACTACAATGCACTTCAGGATTTCGCTTTCAATGGTCTGATTGATGGCGCCCTGGCTACGAAAAGCGTCATCGAAAGTTTTTATGGTCATAGACCAGACTACTCTTACTGGAATGGATGCTCCCAAGGCGGCCGGCAGGGATACATGTTTGCACAGAGGTTTCCTGACATTTTTGATGGCATCGCAGCAGCAGCCCCAGCCATCAACTGGAGCCCATTCTTCTTTTCGTCAACCTTTCCTCAGCAGGTTTTATTTGAGCTTGGACTTAACGAGTTCCCCCACCCCTGCGAGTATGATGCCCTGAGGCAAGCTGCCATCGCTGCTTGTGACGGCAATGACGGGCTTGTCGACGGCTTGATTTCAGACCCGGACAGTTGCTCTTTCGACCCCCAAAATCTGATCGGTAGCCCAATCACGAGTAACTGCAGTGTCTCAGCTGGGTCCTCAGTACCTATGGTAATATCAGAAGCGGCCGCACTAGCAATGGAAGCCGTATGGCAGGGTGCTCGAACGAGTAATGGATCTTTCCTATGGTATCCGCACGGGTACGAAGCTGAAGTAACAACCGGGCAAAACATTCTACAAAGCACCTGTTCGAATAACGGAACTTGTCTACCTTCCCGATTGACCCTATTCACCCATTGGATTCAGTACTTTGTCAAGAAGAACCCGACTTTCAACGTGAACAATATGACGCGTAAGGAATGGGTCAGTGCATTCCACGCGGGGAAGCGCGAGTACGATTCCATCATTGGCACAGATTACCCAGATCTCAGCGAGTTCCGCGCAGCAGGGGGGAAACTACTTACCTACCACGGCCTGGTGAGTATTGTCATTATGTTGAAAGACCTATTGAACACATCGGCTAACCCATCTATCCCATCTAGGCCGATGAGTTGATCCCCTACGGCGGCACACGCGATTACTACGAACGGGTCTCCCTTCTCGATCCCAGCTTACGCGACTTCTATCGTTACTTCGAAGCGCCTGGAGCCGCACACTGTACGGCGGGCCAAGGAGGTGTTCCGGCTGGCGCGTTTGCTGCTCTAGTCGATTGGGTTGAGCGTGGTATTGCGCCTGAAACGCTTGTCACGAAGGATGTTGCCGACAAGGAACATCTGCTCTGCTTATATCCAAAGAAAGCAGTGTTTACGGGTGATCCTTCCAACTATACGGCACAAGATTTCGTTTGTAAATAGTTGTCTGGATTACTGCTGCCACAAGCTAAGCATGATCATCGGAGTTGATAATCCAGCTGTGTTTACTCACTATCAGACGTTCGAGATGATGAGCAACCTGTATATCTAATTCTACTCAGGAATAGCTGCCCCAGTGTATGCAAGACGAGTATTCATCACCCATACCATCTCCCTTCAACGGGATCCTCTACTCTTCGACTAGTTATCGTACAGTGGTGTGGTGAATTAACTTCTCCTGTATTATCCCCAGTCGAAACAGCTCCCCATTTGACCATCTTCCTTGCAGCATAGCGATCTTTTTCTGGTGGATGACATGCAGCTGCGATAACGAGGCTATTCGAGGGACCAAGGGGCATCCCGGGAGCACACTTGCAAAGTCCAATGGACACCGATACTCCAAATATGATTAGTCCTAGTGCAAACGCAAATATGAGAGCAATGGCAGAAAAGCCTAACGCGTGCGAGACATTGGGGATATCTTCCATGCTGCTTTCATTGTAAACAGCGTAGCGAACAATGAAAAGTGTCTGAGACACTAGCCAACTCAGTAAGGCCGAGGTCAAAAGTAAAGGAATGCTGTACCGGTATGGCAGCGAAAGCCAATACGTCGACACTTGATCCGACGCGGGCTCTGGGTCGCTGACTCGAAGTGGTTGGCGATGTGCAGCAAGTCTTGCCCAGTCCCGTAGTTGAACCATGAGCGTAAGCTGGTGGTTCAAACTAAGATATATTGCAGAGACAATGAGCTGTGGGAGATTGGCTAAGATCATCGCGCTGGCACCACCATAGGCATCTTCGCATCTGCGATACTTCTCGTGGTTGTGCAGACCTGGAAACTTGAGGTCACATATCTTTGTCCCTATGAGCGAGTGTTCGTTCAAGTTGCCAAATCCTATGTTCCACAAAGACCGCAAATCATGGCTGGCAAGGGAATATTGGAGCTGTCTCTTCATATGCCCATATCTGTTGACCGAGAAAAGCATTATCAGCATAACCCTATCAAGTATTAGCGCAGCATCGTGGTGTTGCGGACATTAGCAGCTTTCGTACGAAGTAATGTAACCGACCCAACGACTAAGATTAACTGAACGGTAGTATCGCAATTGCGTCTTTTTAAATTTCTTGTGTGTAATTATTGCGTAGACTTCGTTATCATCGCGTCTTTTCTGTAGTTTATGGACGAGTTCTTCTTGCGATAACATGCACATGCCAGCTGAATGCGCACACCGTGATGTCAAAAACGATGCTATTGCGTCCCCGGTTGTAACTAATGGAATCCCTTGTTGCTCCTTGAATGTAAGTAGAAGACAGCCAAGCTTGATGGCGTTCAGTATTGTAGCTGTGAGGAGGAGCCAGAAGTGTATCTGCAAACGACTGAGACCTGGCATCTTGCGACGTAGACAATATGATATGGGGAGGTTCCCTTTGCCGGTAATGGCCCGATCATTCTCCAATGATTGATATACGGGATAGAGCCGATTTTGTAGCCAGGATGGTAATGCGTGCGAGTAAAATGATGAGCCGAAGGGGAGTAAGCGCGGATCCTGGTTCGAAAGTACTTGCTCCAATGTCACGTTTGCTACAATCAACAAGGTGCTTGTTTCCGTCTGGAAAACTTTCTCTTGTGCACACTCTTCAGCTGAGATGTTTTTCCACAATGATGTGTCCCACAAATCAGTGTTGACGGTTAAGTTTTGAACATAGTCTAATCTATCAGTGTTGTGTTCTACGGTGTAAATGATAGGAACGGTGTCATTAGTCTGGGCGAAAAGATCGTATGATAAAACCTTGAAATCCGGCGTGATTACCGCCGACGTGTAGCTATGGAGTGCGGTAGTCATCACAATTGATGTATTATAACTAGGAAATTAGCCACGGAGTGAGACTATTTGTTGAATGAACTTACACTGAATGCATGACAACACTGGTCAATGTCAAAAGCAACAAAAGACATATCCTCCTCTTCCTCGATGCAAACACATTTCTCCAGCTCAAATTCCCGATATTCAGATAGGAACCTCGCGCATGTGCAGCATCGACTTCGGTGCGCGTCGGCGAGCTCAAGCATTGCATGCAATAATTCGAACCAGCCAGAAGGATAGTGCTTAGGACGTTGGCACCACCAAATTGTACCCACCCCAACAAGTTTGAGACATCTTCATAACTTCCAGTGGCAAGCGTCGCGTAGTGGCCATCATCCAGATGTGTTGCAGTCCAAACAAGGGCAGATATATTGAGTATCAGCACGCAGGAGGCGAGAATGGTGAAACCAGCGATTCCGCTCCGCCACCCAGGGAAACGGTCATCCCAGGCTGAACTTATAATCTTGAGAAACCGTAAGAGCGAATATAGAGAGGCTAAGACGCAATTATCTGGATCAAGTCGTGCTCCGCACTCAAGATCATCACCCTCTTCTTTGCTAGATTTAGACGTCGCAGGATGCTTACTCCTACTCCTTAAGCTGTTGTCATAGGTCAGCGTGAGAAGATAATCGTGCCTAAACACGACTTCACTTACAACACTGGGAACTGCAACCTGAGGAATTCTTCCGTTTTTGGTTGGCCCTCGCTGGAAAAGAAGTTCTTGATGGGGTCGAGCAATTGCGCCATAGATACCGTAGAGGTTGGATGCAAAACACTTTTAGAGAAGTTGCTTTTGGAAGGGATTCTTGATTTGTGGTCGCGGCTCGTAAGGTTTATAGGTTTGCGATATTAATTTCAGTTGTGTACAGTTTTATGGCTTAAAAGAAGGCAAACCTCCTATGTACGTGCAGCGGAGATGGCAAGGATGGGAATATATTAAGCTGCATAAGCTGCGAACCTAACCTAGACACTTGATGCAGCGTGAATACCGAAAAGGCTATTTTATCCGTATTGGCGCATCATTCGAGTTTATTCTTTTTATCTACAGCCACTCATACCGTTATTTGTGTTGTACTGCCGTCAGCGCCTCAATACAAAATGAAACCGGCCCCCAAATGCTGTCTCTATATTGGCCAGAGGCACTCAGTCCTGCAGCAATCCTTCCCAAGTTCTTGTAAACACTGAAAAAACGCAGAATTAATAGACCAATCACCAGACGTGAGGAATATATTGAAGTAGGCGAGAGTATCACACATTTTAAAGACAACCGTCTTTAGAAATAATACCTAGAAGAATAGCTATTTGCAGTACATGTATGTGTATTAACATTAGAGAGAGTTACATAATAGTAAATACATTAAAATTTCATGAATCGTAGCTTAGGTTGTCTCTTAACCAAAGCATTAGTAGTGACCGGCGTTGTATTGTGCGCCGATTTAACCGCAATACCAGTTGGCTGTTTTCCAACGCCCGTCTTGGTGAAAGTGTAACTTCCGCCGCTTGTACCATCCTGGGTCATTGCAGTGAATGCGGCGTTCCCAATTTGAAGCTGGAGTGCAGCGCCATTGGGACTCGATGGCAACACATTGTTTGACGTTGCCTTTACCGTAATGGTGCCGCCTCCCTTGTTAGCGAATTGATAGCTAGTTATCTTGATTGTGTCGCTTTGATTGTCGGTTACAACATCCGCTGTTGCACTGCTGCACTTGGTAGCATCGGAGACAAGACAGATTGTGAGTTTGAAGGTGCGGGTTACGGATCCGGAGCCCCAGGGATTTGTGAAGCTCATCGTGGGTGTATCAGAGTTGGAGATTGAGACATCTGTGGTAGGCCCAGATGTCTGAGTCCACTTGAAAGTAAGCTGAGTGTTGTCAAGAGCCGTGTTGGTATTTTTTCCAGCAATTGTTGTTATTGAGCCAAAGACTTGGGCGGTGATCTTTGCTCCGGCATCTGCAACTGGGACAGCATTTGATGGTGTTGAAGGAGAAGAAGCTGGCGCATTGAGTTCATTACCAGTACATGTTTTGGCAGTACTGGGCACAGGTGATCCAGGCCATGGGTTGAGCTGGCCGTACTGTTTGCCATCTTCAACAAAACCGTCTTTCAATTGCCCCAGCAGCTGAAACGGGATTTGTGGGAATACAGTACCAGGAACATTGACTTCTGGCCAAATGATTTCCGTGATGGGTGAGACATATTGTCCAGCCTCGATCCCCATGGCCACAGTTTTCTGTCCGTTGTTTGCTTTGACCCTATACTCTCGAGCAGCCCGAGTAATTGTAGTAGTATCTTTGAAGCGAATATCGAACTTATTGCGAACATCGCCAGCCTTCGGTCCACCTGAGGCCACTTGCACCTCGGTCTCAGCCCCGGTGCAAGGGTCGATGTCCAGACGATAGATGTTGACTGAAGCTGCTGGGTCCGAAGTTGAGAGATAACCAGTGAACTTTGTCGTTCCCACTTCGACGTTTGCAGAGCCATCGTTGATGGCAATGATAATGTCCTCTACCCTAACATACACCGGGTCGCCTTTGCTGGCATCGGTGAGCTGCTGGACATTCTCCGCAACCAGTGTGTAGACGAGTGTTTCGCCGTTTCCATTGTTAATTCCATTCCAGGTCACATAGTCTCCTGGGATGAAAGGCGCCATTGCCGAAGTATTCGTCGGAGTGCTATTGAAAGGTTAGCGAAGTCCAGAAAGTTGCTTAAAGGAAAAGAGCTTCATACTATACAAGGTCTTTGCCACGATTGTTGCTTGGGCAGTCAGGATCATTCGTGCTGCGAGGGATACACATGGGATAGCCGGAGAAGGAGGATATGCTAGGATTTTCCTCGTCGGCTGTGAAAAACGGCTTGGACGTGTAGGCAGTAGCATACACGCCATTTGGGGTATTGATCCGCAGTTTAGGTCCCCCTCGAATTTGCATCGTGCCATCCGTGTTCACCGACTGGATAACACCAGCTCCGGCGCCGCCCAGTAGTTGAGAGATGGCGACACGGCCTGCAATTGGGGTATTTGATGCCTATGGAAGTTAGAATTTCCTCTATTGTTCTCATTTCTCGTCATTTACTCACCCCCACATAATTTCCCTCAATACTGACTTCATACCCAATGTAGCCATTATAGGTGTCGGCCTTCTGGACAAATTCCTGAAATGGAATGAAGGTTGCTGGAAATGCCACCAAAAGATTATCCGGTATCTGGATGCTTATTCCGTAGACTGTAATTGATCCGCCTGTGTTGAATTTGTTAGCGTCACTGACGCTGATTCTGCTCCTGATTAGATGATATCGTAGATAAGAGTGGTAGACATACCGATCAATTGGGCCATCGATAGTAAAAGGTACTTGTGCCAAAGCTTGTGTGATGTTCAATATCACCAATGTAAATAATACAAGTGCAAACATCTTCTCGGCTCCTCCAGGCTGCCTGATTGTAAAATGTCGTAGAATGAGGGGAGTGAATGATGTTGAGAGGAGGACAAGCGTCTTAAATCTTTCTTCCTGAGCATTGAAGCTGCAGCCTCAAGACTGGCTCTGGAAGATGTCGTATGATGCCATATGCAGGTTTCAGGGTCTAGAAACACGTAGTCATGTAGCGAATTTGTCATTTCGGCAGAGGTTTGAGGCGCTCGGGATATCAGCTTCGGATGCTAAGTAGTGCTAGACCTAATCCGACAAAAGCTAGGGAACGGGCCCTAGAGTCATTGGTCTGGATCACACCTAAAAGAGTCTAAGTCTTGCAGGTGGTAGCGAAGAGATGTCAAGACGAGCTTGGTACCTCTACTAAGCTTCAGTTGAGGCTTGATGGCGTTAGACACTTGAGGCTGAACTAAGCGTGGTTCGCTATTTGCGCCCCACTTTTGACCGCTTTTGGTAGATCTGGATTTCCATCTCGGGCGATTCTCTTTACCTTTGTGCTATTTGATTGGCTACCTTTGCTTTGCTAATTGGTTGCATTCCCAGAACCCAGGGTTCATTGTCTTGGGCAAGGCTTGATTCTAGAAGCCACGAAGCTTGGAATAAACTAAGCGTTATAGTGGAATACAAGAAACCCTGGTTAAAACTGTAATCACATGGCTCATCTAGCTGAGTTGTCCGTCGCTGCGTGGTCGAACGATCTGGACCTTGTTGGACTTTGAAACTGACTACGTCTTTACAGTAAGCCTCGTGTTGATTTTGATCAAGGTTTGGTTGACAGCTCCAGTGCCATGGGGCCATTCAGGGACGCTTCGAAAACGCCGACGACGCGACTATTCCTCAAAGGAGCATAGTCTCAATAGATCGTGCCTACACAGATCCAGGGCGTGTACATCGCCGACTTTACAGCTGTGGTTCTCTCAATTTTACATGCATTTGTAGGAATGCACCATCTACACCTAGGCTTTCGAGGCTTGGTCTAAAAGCTTCGAACTGCTTGTCATGACTGCAAGATAGTCTTTTCATGGCTCACTAGCTTCCCACTGTTGTCTATCCTCTGGCCTTCGGAGTCTATAAATTAGACGCTCTCCGCGATGAAATAAACATCAGACATCAGCAACTTTACTGATCCTCTCCACCATTCCATTGCCTGGGGCATTTTGGAAATGTCTAATCTATCTCTCACCCTCTTTTTGGGCCTTGCCGTCCAGTCAGTCGCTGCTGGCGGCTGGTTCAGTCCAGTGTACAAAAACTTCTACAGTGTTCCACTTCCAGTAGCACCAATCAAGGAAGCCAAAAAGGTGTGCACCCCTCAAAGAAAAGTTATACAACATTGCTAATAACAGTATCAGCAATTCAGGAATCCAAACACTGGAGGTATCATCAATTACTATGAGATTGACATCAAGCCAGTTGAAATCCAAATCTACCCTCCTCCAATGAAGAAAGCGCGCTTTGTTGGATACGACGGCATCGTTCCTGGACCAACGTTTGTTCAAAACAAGGGCGAAGAGGCAATTGTCCGCTTCATCAATCACGGCGACCGCAGCAGCTCCATTCATTTGCATGGATCTTATACTCGGGCACCATTTGATGGATACGCTGATGATATCACTGACGTTGGGAGTTATAAGGACTACTACTACCCCAATGGACAGAATGGCAGGACACTCTGGTACCACGTAAGTGTTGCGGAAGCGTATATTCCCAAGGATCTGCTGACCTTTGCATAGGACCATGCGGTTGATCACACTGCTGAAAACGCATACTATGGCCAAGCGGGTTTCTACCTCCTTCGAGATTCGCAGGAGAGCAACATGGGCCTGCCTGCTGGCAAGTACGATGTTCCGCTTTCGCTATCCGCCAAGTATTACAACCCGGACGGTACTCTCTGGGATCCAGAAGCGAATGGTGAGAAGACCAGTGTATGGGGCGATGTGGTTCATGTCAATGGCGCACCATGGCCATATATGGAGGTTGAGCCCAGAAAGTATCGATTTCGGTTGCTCAACACAGGTATCAGTCGCACTTTTAAGATCTATTTGGAGGACGCTGCCAAACCTGGTAACAAGATTAACTTCACTGTTATTGGTTCTGATACAGGACTACTGGAGAAGTCCGTGCCATCCGACAATCTCTACATCTCAGTTGCTGAGAGGTGGGAGTTTGTCATGGACTTTAGCGATTATGCTGGGAAGAACATTACAATGCGCAACACACCGGGTATTGCTGCCGACAGCGACTTTGAGGGCACTGACAAGGTCATGCGTAAGGATACCAATCTGTACTCTGTATTTGATTCCGTTTCTAACTTTCTTTGCAGAATTCCGCGTTGGTCCCAAGGACTCAGTCACCGACAAGTCTAACAACGGCCCCGTTCCACCCAACCTCCGAACAGTACCATATCCCCCGAACAAATCCAACATTGACAATTCCCTCGTCTTCCAGCACGACGGAGGACTGTGGAATATCAACGGCCATGTCTGGTCTGATGGCATCGAAGCCCGAGTACTCGCAAAGCCCAAGCGGGGATCCATCGAGGTCTGGGAGTTGATCAACAAGAGTGGCGGATGGAGTCATCCAATCCATATCCATTTGATTGATTTCCAAGTCATTTCACGGACTGGCGGTAGCCGCGATGTCCAGCCTTATGAAAGGGTTGCCCTCAAAGATGTTGTCTGGCTTGGGCCGAATGAGAGAGTCTTGGTCATTGCGCGGTACTCGCCATGGGATGGTATCTACATGTTCCATTGCCACAACCTGATCCACGAAGTAAGTAACTCCAATTCCCCAGGAACCTCATCCATTACTAACTGTACTAGGATCATGAAATGCTAGCCATGTTCAACGTCACCTTCCTCGAAGATTTCGGCTACCCTGAAAAGACGCACTTCATTGACCCCATGGAACAGCGATACCGGGCCAAGCCAATCAAATCTGGAGAATTCAAATCCACGACCGAGTGGGGCACAGGTGAATTCTCTCTTGAGGGCGTTACAGACAAGGTCAATTGGTTTGCGAGTCTCGAAGCCTACAAGGACATTGACAAGATTGAGGAAGCATTGAGGGACTATTGGGCCACGAAAACGCTGGTCAAAGTAGCTTCGACTGCAAAGGCTACAGCAACATCTACAAGTCAGAGCAGTGGTAAGGGCAAAGGATCTGGTTAATTATGATGTTGACAATTTTCTTTCTTCTACACCGTTCTACGATAATTATTTAATTCATGCTTAATGCATTTATTTAATTAAATTAAGTCTACACGTGAATCCTTTTTCATCATTACAGGCCCAATGAATAACCCCATATTCTTTCACTACTCTGCGCAAAATGCATGAGAGAGATGGGTTAGAATACACTACCCTCAAATGACCTCAACCAGAACCCATGTCTTAAACTCCCATGACCAAAAAGAAAAAATGCATCAAAACCATCGAACCCACCTTCATCTAACAAACAATAACCATATCCTAGGTAGGAATCCATCAATGCACTGCTTGGCAACTTTTCTGCGCGGGGATAGGAACGATAACGCAGCTTAAAGCCCGGCCGCGTACCCGCTCGGAACCCGCGGACTCCACCACCATACGCCCTTTTTACCTCGCACCCGCACCCCGTTTCCTCGCCGTATTTACTAAAACTATGCATTATGGAGAATGGCGATGACATGGATACGGCGCTCGACGGGCCGGTTACAAGGCGTGCGGTACGTTTAATAATTCTAATTTGCTCATTGTGATAGTTACTGTATTGCATACGCTAATCTCAATATAGTGTGAGCCGTGTCGAGCAAGAAAAGTGCGTTGTAATAGGGCGGTTCCATGCTCAAATTGTAAAGCAATTGGAATGAGTAAAGTTCCCTACACTATTAGCTTTTGAAGTGCCACTGACGTCTTGAAGCTTGTTCTACGAGTTCACCAGCGATAAAACAGCACAAAGAAAGGGTTCACGTGACCAAGAAATAGTACAGCTTTTAAATTTTTTTCTTCTCTTCATACACTTTTATGCAATTTTTTTCTAATTTTTTATTTTATTTTTCACTTCTGGGGCTTCTCTTGTATCTTCATTTCAACGAAAAAGTAAAGTACCAGTCTAACAGGAGCACAGTGAGGAAAAGATTGACCGAATCGAAGACCGACTAGCAAACATTGAACTAGTTTTACAAAAATTCACCACAAAGCTGAACAATCTCGAAGCCCAAAAAGAGTCACCTGAATCGGGTGTTCAATTACTATCAAGTCGCGTTGCAATTGGTGCGAGGAGGAGCCCTATTTCATCCATTGGAACACCTCCAGTGTCTCATTTCGAAGGCGAAACTGCCATCAACAGCCAGGGGGATTATGCTCGCGAACTACTTGCCAAAGCCGTAGGAAACAAACCATCTATAGGGCAGAATGCGGCCATTCAGTCTGCCTTGTCTGCGCTGCAGCACCTAGTAAGCCGGCAGGGACAAGTCGCAGCACCCTCACGATCGAGAAATTACTTGTCCGTCAACTCCGACGTTGATCCCGAGACACTGGACCGTCCGCCGTGGTCTGCAGTGAGCGATATGTTCAAAATTTCTGCGAGTTAAGTTCCATTTAAAATATCTGTTGTATAGTGGTTGACGTTTTGTCCAGAGAGATTAGCAGCGTTCGGAGTCGTCTGGCCGTTTCTTAGCATGCCAAACATGAGGGAAATCACACAAGATGCATACGAGAACCCCGAAGGATGTGGTGTAGCTAGGCGAGTGCTTGTTTATGGCACACTTTATCAACTATTCTCGGGGTACGCTGCGTTTCCGGACCAGGATACCGATCTTGACGCCTATCGATCGTATGCCGCCATGTGCCAGGCAATTACCGAAATTGCCATGGGCCAGCTCGACATTTTCGTGCCCGCGAGCCATGAGAGTATCATGGCTTTTGTGGTGGGAGCGACGTGTGCGATTGAAATGTGCAAGCCGTCGCTCTGCTGGATGATGATCTCCAGCGCTGCTGGAATGTGTCAAGAGCTGGGATACCACCGCATCACGTCCATGAAAAATGATAGTAAGGAGGATCGGAACGCAAAGGTTCAACTATTCTGGATGATATACTCTCTTGATAAGACGTTGTCGTTGCGCCATGGTCGGGCGAGCGTGATACAGGACTGGGACATATCGCTGCCATTTTCCATCCCTAATTCGACAGACGGAGTTGGGGATCGCATTTTAGCCTACTGGATTAAAGTTGCTCGCGTACAAGGACAAACTTACGAAAAATTGTTCAGTCCTGCGGGACAACTTCAAGGATACGACGAGAGGGCTCAGATCGCCGCCGAGCTTGTACTTCAGTTGAATGAGGCATGGGTGGAGCGCAGTGAAGCGCGACTTTTTGGCTCGAGCAATCCTCAGGATCAATCTGGGACGCTGCAGTCTGGATATCAGACCAGCCCTAATGACACAGAACTACCCTCACAACGGGCCAAACGGAGAACTCGTCCCTCTACTTCATCCAAAGATTCGCGAGACTCGTTCGAAGGTAGTAGTGTTCAATACGGCTTTTCACCGGTTACTGACATGAACATACAGTGCTATATGAGCGGATAGATGATATGCTATTTCACACAGATGCCGTCCTACATTATTCAACCAGTGCTCTAATTCAGCGTGCAGCTAGCCCTGACAAAGTCACGTTCAACCAAGAGTGTTTGGAGTCGTCGAGGGCAGCGCTTAAAGCGCACATGAGGTGCAATGAGCAGTTCAACATTGAAGGAAATGAGGAGCTGTACTCGGGCTATATGAATTGGTCGGTGCTGCATGTGAGTATTGTCACTCATCTTCTAGTTTCTTCTGCCACTAACGTATGACAGGCTCCGTTCACGCCGTGAGTTTGTGGTTCCATATACAACAACAATATGCTGACCGTTAAATACAGCTTCATCGTACTCTTTTGCAACGTAATTCAGAACGCTAACACCGAAGACCTCACCTCTCTCTCCCGCTTCGTCGATAGCATTGAATCTTGTCGCGCTATATCCGAAGGCTCCGAGAATCTCTACAAAATGTGCCATCTTTTCCTCCAGGTGGCCAAACTCTATATCCAAGCCGAGAAGCAGGACGGCGCAAACGCATCACTGCCTCATTCCACCTCAAACCAGACCGGTCCGTACACAACGACAGACGTTCCATTTGATTCCAGTGCCATAGCGGAGTTTGATCCGTATCTTAGCGCTCTTGGCCTTGGACCGAATTCCGCACATTCGATCGAGGGGTTTACGGGGTTAGAAGAATTCTCGCATAATGCGGGCGAGGTGGTGGATCCGGCAATTTCTCCAGGTGTGAGCTCAGCATGGCCGGCAGAATCTCAGCAGGCGGCACAGGATTGGTTTTGGGGATCGCGGTATTTGATGAATCTCATGGAGGCTGGGAAGGATGATTTGCCGATGCCGGATTTGGAGTTTTAGATGTGCGGTTTGGCAGAGAGAGTGATTGAGGATTATGGGAATAATTGTAGGCTGCGGTCGACCCTGGAACGATGCTGCATCTAGGGAGCTCTTGAAAGAGAAAAAAAAAATTAAATCCTAGCATAAGTTCTCAGTTTGTATACAAAGAATGTGTCTTTAAGTACTGCGATGATGCGGACGTGTATAGAATGCGATGCTGGGAATTTTTCCACCTTTACGACTAAACACTCTCTGAATACTATACAATTATAGTCAAAATCCTACCAAAGTTTGATAAAACATAGCCATGAGCGACATCAATATCTACTTAGCTATGGTGTTGTTCTCGGAGTGGTGAATGCACCGCCACATGATCCCGCCACGCCTGCGCCACACGCTCCATCTCATCCAACAAGTCTCGCACGTGGGGGAAGACGAACGCGACTTTGCGCGCCAGCAGGCTTTGGCCTTTGTCGCCCAACCTCAATTTCACATTTTCCAGTTCACGAGGAGCACTTTCCTCCACTCTATCGCAGACATGGCAACATACATAACGCTCAACAGTGTGGAGGAGCTCGACAAGCTGATAGCCGACAACACCTATGTCCTCATCGACTTCTGGGCAACATGGTATGTACAGTACAAGAGACCCATACCTTCTGAAAACCCCAATGACAATACCAATCACTGACCACTTTTCTACAACCAGGTGTCCGCCTTGCAAAGCCATCGCCCCGCTCTTCGAGAAACTCGCCTCGACAAACACCTTCCCCGAAAACCTCGCCTTCGCTAAAGTCGACGTCGACAAGCAAAAAGAAATCACAAACCGCTATGGAGTCTCTGCCATGCCCACATTCATACTACTCGAGAAGGGCAAGGTGCTCGAGACGGTGAAGGGAGCGAATCCCGGGGCGCTGAGATGGGTCGCTAAATACGCGAAGGATGAGATTCGCAAGGAGAAGAAGGAAGCTGGGGAAGACGTACCGCCGGATGAGGAAGAGGAGATTATTGTGGATGGGCCGGACAATACATGGGTTGATCTGTGAGTGTTCTTCTTACTTTGCGTTCTCCGGGAGGCTGGGCTAATAATGTCTCATGCAGGAAAAATATGGCGGTCAATTTTATGACGATTTTTGTTGTCATTTTCGCGGTTGTGTATTATCTTAATCATTACGGCAAAGGGCTTTTCGACATATAATTGGTGGTTTACATGATGGATAATAGTATGAAGAAGGCACAGCGCAAATGATCAGCATGGCCCAACCGCTCCCTTTTCGGGATCAGGTCAGATCATTTTAGATGGACCAAAACTCTACACATGCAGGCAATGTTATGTATACATGTCATGATATCAAAGCGTAGTTGAGGGCAGTGCAAGATAGTCAGGGACCCACCGAGAAGATGGAAGAAAGAAAGAAATGATAGGTGTTGGGATTATTCATTCTGACTGTATACCAACACAGATGGTTCCCTAAATTCAATGTACCATCCTGGAACTTATTCTTTAAATTCTCCCACGAACCAGAAACTTATTCGGAATATCAACCCACTTTGCACGCTTCAAATTGTCAGTATAACACATACTCTTTCCCTCTCACATACTACTCACCAAATACTCGCCGACATTCTTTCCAAGGGTGTCATATGTGCTCGTAGAATTGAAGCCCCTATCCAAATGGTCTCGCAAAAGAAAGTGCACTGCCACCCATTAGCTGCATGCGTACATGTAGAGAATATACATACCAGCACGAATTCCAGGGATCTCAAAACGCTCAATCCTCCCACCCACATATTCCTCATCAAGCAACTGCTCAACCTTGGAAATTGTCATGAGCGACCTGAACCAATCCCACTCATCATCATGGCGAACATAGAAGCCTACATTAGCATCGGATGCTTTATCGCCAGACCGGCCTCCAACGACCCATCCAAGAGGCCCACGGGTTGTTGGACCAAACTTCTTCACGTCTACGGGGTCCTTGGTTTCGTAGCTTGGTTGGTCTCGGGGATACTCGCTCAGTGTTTGCGCAGGCGGAATGTCAATAATTCTATTGTTGTCCTGGGGAAACACGACGCGATGCCGGACTTCTGACTGCTTGAGAAGAGTGACATAGTACTCGTAGTACAGCTTGCCTTCTGACTGGCGCTGGTCATTACCCAACGTCCATCCCGGGCAACCTTGCAATCCCTGGGTGAGTGTTAGCTTGTTTTGCAAGATGATTCCGTGTTACGTACATTGTCCATGCACCAGCGGTTGAATCCTGGGACATCTAGGGTAGCCTTGGAAACCAAGTTCCTATTCTGCGTCTGCACAAAGACTCTCAGATCGACAGTCGCAACGTCCTGGTTTCGAGGATTATCCGGGCAGTAGCCATTGAGACTGAACTTGAAGCAGGAAAGCTCCTTGACAGCATCGCCAGCAGCGTAACGGATTTGACGTTCAACCCATTCAGCTTTGGCTTCGAGATCAAGGCCGCAAAGATAGACGTGGAACTCTGCTTGGTATCCGCCAACAGCCGTCAATCCAACCTTCGTTGTGGACGGTGAAGGCAGGCCTTTTACGCCAGACACGCGGACGCGGTTTTCGCCAATTTGCTCCATTTGAATGCCCTCAAGATACGCAGTCACGTCGCATCCGTAATACAACGGACCTTGGATTTCGTAAAGAAGCTGCGAGGAGACAGTGCCCACGGAAACCTAGTAGCAGTCAGGGGATATCCAACCAGGTTCGTTTTGCGGTTTTCTCACCTCTCCTCCGGTGCCATTTTCTTCTTTTGTGATAACACAGCTGCCGCCTGCTTCCAGTTCTGCGATAGGGAAACCGAGATTCTCACACTTGTCCAGCAGGCGTTTGAAGCCGGAGAAATACCCGCCTTGATTATGTTAGTCACTAATAACGCAGGGGAAGCAAATTCTCTTACCGCATACATAGGCGGCGCATTCAATCAAGTGTCCGCAGATGAGGGAACCCGCTATTTGATCAAAGTCCTTCTCGCGATCCCACCCGTGCCACCACATTCCAGCTATTCAAGTCAGCTTTTATTTAAAAGGCATAATTTAATGGCTTACCCCCAACAACAGGAGCCGCATCTGCAACGCGCCCACAGACAACAATGTCAGCGCCTTGACGAAGGGCCTCCGCAATGCCTGCCCCACCGAGATAGCATCTTCATCAAGTCAGCGAGATTCCATCGAAGGAGACTCTACCCATACTGAGCATATATAGGAGTGTAACCCCAATCTTTCAAGGGCTCACCAGTCATAAGACTCGGGAACGGTTCCCCTTCCTTAATCAAACGATTCACAGTCTCCGTCACCTCATCACCATCCACATACGCCACTTTTAGACCCAAACCCTGCCTCTCGACCTCTTCCTGCACCATCTTAGCAAGCAACTGCGTATCACTCGCCCCAGCATTAACCGCGACTTTGATCCCCTTTCGAGCAATGTCCGGCAGCGCAGGCGATAAATTGTCCATGAAGGTGGGGTCGAACAGGCCTCCTGGTTCTTCCAGGAGCTTGCCTTGTGCGCGGAGGCGCTCGTTTTCTGTCTTTTGGGCGCCGTGAAGCGTCATGGTGCATTCAGAGAGCCAGTCGCCGACTAAGACGTCGATGTCGAGGGCAGCGAGGTCGCGGATTGCGCGTTGGCGGTCGCTGAAGCCGCCGGATGCCCCGGCGATTCGGACGGCTCTTTTGGTGGTGACATTGCGATTTTCGTGGCTATTGATGTCGATGTGATTGTTGCTATTAGTTGTCATGTTGGGTCAATTATATTTGCTGATGAATTAGGTTAGGAATGGAGGAGTAAAAACGACTATGGTCAAGGTCTTTAAGTTTATCTTGGAGAAGTTGAATTTCTCCCAGAACAGACTATTGATAAATCCAAAGATCAGAAATACAGCCCGGAATACTCCATCTTTATTTCCTTTCTCAATTCGTGTGGGGAACATGGTGTAAGTATCCGAGTGAGGAGAAGCGGGACGGGGGTGGAAGTGCGGAAATTCATCTTCCGGACGAACCAAAACTGCTGGAAAACAGAGTTCCATTATCCTTTCTCGAGTATCGATTGCCTTTATACTCCGCTAATGGTCCTTTTTAAGGCAAAGTCAAATATAATGTAGCTGCACTTGCTCCCGTGTTGCATACTACGTACTGAGTCTGGAGTTTCAGTTATCTTTCGTCGCTGTTCATTTACTACACCATTGAATTCACCACTCCAACCAAATTAACACCCAGCTCTATAAAAATGGAAAACAAAGTCATTGCAATAACTGGCGCCGCCTCCGGAATGGGCCTCGAAACAGCGAAACTCCTCGCATTGAAAGGCGCAAAAGTGTCTTTGGCCGATGTGCAAGAAGAAGCCTTATCTAACGCTGTAAAAGAGATCACAAGCAACGGAGACACCGCAATCGGTACCGTCGTCGACGTCCGCAATCGAGCTGACGTCGAAGCCTGGATCAATCGCACCGTCACCACATTAGGGAAACTAGACGGCGCAGCGAACCTTGCAGGCGTGATTGGCAAGCACATCAACATCACGCCTCTCGAAGACATCAACAATGACGATTGGGATTTTGTTGTTGGTGTCAACCAGAAAGGTCTTTTGAACTGTCTGCGTGCGCAGATTCCACATGTCAACGAAGGCGGGTCGATTGTGAATGCAGCGAGTGTGGCGGGCATCATTGGATTCCCTCGTAACGCGTCGTATGTTGCATCGAAGCATGCTGTGGTAGGTTTAACCAAGACTGCTGCGAAAGAGCTAGGGCCTCGGGGTATTCGTTGTAATTGCTTCTGTCCGGGGCCGTAAGTAGTTATCCATGTCATTTGAGAAGCTCAACTCTAAAACAAAATTCTAGTATCGATACTCCGATGTTTAGACAATCGGCTGGCATTCGGGGCTCGGAGATGGACCTCAGTCATATTGCGCTGCGGAGGAAAGGACACCCGAAGGAGGTTGCGAGTCTGGTTGAGTGGTTGCTTTCTCCTGGGTCGTCATTCATTACAGGGACTGTGCAGAATATCGATGGTGGATGGGTATGCTGATCCATGATCCTCATGAAAACTTTGGAGAAGCATGTTCACATTTAATGTAGATGAAAACTAGTAGTTATTTCAGATAAACTTCGAACAATGCACCATGTCATCTTGCCCATGATATCGAAGGCCTTGGAAGTAAGTCGCAAGTGCTTTGCCATAGCGTATGGAGTAGCGAATGGAGCGAGTATGATAACACGTATATACCCAGGCCCGCGATATATGCTCTCACCTAGGCCTGGCGCTTTCTCGAAATTAAAATGATACCACAATTCGACATGATGCACATTGAGAGCTGGATATAAAGCACTGTACTGTGCAGATAACACAATTGGAGAGATTGTAGAGACAAGTAGGGGCGAGAAAGCTGATAATTGAGATGAAAGATTTAGAGCTGCTAATGAAGGCGTCAAAACCGAAGAATGTGTACTGGATAGGTCGGCGACGGCATTCACAGTAATTGAATCTGTGTGTTTTGAAGCTATAGGGCGCGGAAAATCTAGCCCGAAAGCCTTATTTTTATTAATTTTAAGGAATACTGTTAATATTTTCGAAGTCCCTATCTAGATAAGCCGACCCTAAATCTCCCTATACACGTTCTCTTTCTTGCTTCACTAGGAACTAAGGAAATGCAGAGACGTTTGAATGGCTCTTCCGCATAAGAAACTAAGGGAGCTTCTTCGGCACATTTCCCAGATAGGCGCGGAGCCATCCCTAGGGTGTAAGGCGTAGGGCGCGGGGAGGAGATACCTCGGGCGCCATAACTAATCACAAAATCGTTACCTTGTTCAAGCACTGCTGACGGAGAGAAAGGCAAGAGAAGAGCATTCCAAGGGCATAGCAATTAGTGGTATTTTTGTCAAACTTTGGAAGCTTATACCTGACGTTACACTTGGACGAAGCATTACTGGTTCATCAGTGGTATTGACCAAAAAATATCGAAAATAAATTCTGTAAGTCGATTAGTAAACAATGGCGGCTTTACCTTCCTTAATTTCGCATCCAATCACCTTTGCTTGAGGGTTGTTTTGCAAGATATTTAATGATTAGTAGCAAGATTGTCCATAGATGAAAGCCCCATATAGAATCGGACAGATAGTTGTCCCGTACACCGTTAACCTTGAATCGTAACTGCAATAGGATCTGTCCCTCACGGTAGCTTTGGTTTCAAGGCAATAGGTTCCCTGTATACTGGCTTGACTTTGATGGCGCCATGGCATATTAGATTCAACAACAGTTGGAGCATTTGTAATGCAGTTATAGATTCAATCCACGGAATGACATGGAAAGAAGTTACGCTGTGTACCACAGGAGACTATAAATTGAACATATGAAACTCATGGATGAAAATTGTTCAGCAACACTTCCAACACTCTCAAGCAAAAGCTAGCAAGAACAAGTTCAAGTTCCTGAATCTTTAACGCAATTCAAATCCTCTCCTTCGTAATGGTCAAACTAGTCTTTGGTGGCTTTCCAATCTCCGATTCGGCCAACTTCTACTCACCTCAACTACGTGAGCAACTGCTGGATCTCCTTCTTGCCAATGGCGTCACCAACATCGACACTGCGCGCGGATATCCTGGATCAGAAATTGCGATAGGTGCGCTTGACAAGCGCACCAGTTTCGTAATTGACACCAAACTTCCCGGCGGCTTCGCACCTGGTAGCTCGACCAAGGAGAGTGTTATCCGCGACGCCCAGGACTCCCTGGACAAAGTAAAGGTTAAACAGTTCGACGTCTTGTACCTTCACGCTCCGGATCCAGTCGTTCCCATTGAAGAAACATTGGACGGCATCAACGAGGCGTACAAAAAAGGAATCTTTAAGCGATTTGGCCTATCCAACTTTTCAGCAGCGCAAGTACAGCAGGTTTACGATATCGCGAAAACCAAGGGCTACCCTTTGCCCCAAGTTTACCAAGGCAACTACAACCCTATAGCTCGCCATGCGGAAACGCAACTATTTCCAACACTACGGAAACTTGGGATTGTGTTTTACGCATACAGTCCTCTGGCAGGTGGTTTCCTAACTAAAACAGCGGCAGACCTCGATGCCGGCGCGGGCCGTTTCAATATGCAAATTCTTGGCGGCCTTTACAAGGCAATGTATGATAAGCCTAGTCTCCGGAATGTGCTGGTCAAGTGGGAGGAGGTTGCAAAGAAAGAGGGTGTTTCTAAAGCCGAGCTAGCATACCGATGGGTGGCATATCATTCTGCTCTTCAGAACAACGAAGACGGAGTCATTTTTGGCGCAAGCAGTCTTGAGCAGGCTAAGCAAACAGCCCAAGCGCTGAAGAAGGGCCAGTTGAGTGCAAATGCAGTCAAGAGTATTGAGGAAATTTGGCAGAATGTCAAGGACGATGCTCCAACTGACAACTATAGTGGAAGTCAGGGAGCAGTGTAAAACTGTATTTGGAGCTTGCGAAATCGGACTCATAGCTGGTAGAAAGCAATGAACACTTTTGCATGAACATTGGTGCACAAAAAATTAATTCTCACAGTAATCAGCAGCTTATCAGAGAGAAGAGGCCCTTGAATTCGAACCTGAACTAATTAATCTTGTCTCGACTGCAATCGAGATATGTTTTTGGCTTAATCACTATCATTGATACGTGGGAAATTTTGGCCATGGCTGAACAAGTTCGGTTGTAAAACATGTACTGGCAGAATGAGGTGATAAGTATGGGTGACTACGAATATAATCTACAAGAGATCATTCTGGATTACTACTGCAATTCCAGTTGTTTTGAGGACGCACAGGCACTTTCGCAATAAGATTTACACGACATGCTTAGTTATTCTCAAACACCAGCGTGAATGTTTTGTAGGTCTGATTCTGAATGGTTCATGGTATTCTTTTCATACAGTCCCACCTTAAATAACATGTAGATATTATTGAGTTTTATGCCTCTTCAGAAGCAGTTAAGGTATGAGAACTTGTGATATAAAACTTGTGTTCGCTCACTAGCCCTAATTAGCCTTCTATTCACATGTATATATAACATCGTTGTTCATGTAGAGTTCAACATAGCCTCGCGGAAAATCATGGGTAGTGAAGTCCTCCAAAATCACCACTTCGTAATGGAAATCTTCGTTGACGGTCTTCATGAAAATATTACTTCCCATCCTGATCTGAATCAAAGAGGTTCACAATAGGCAAGAGCAACATGCAAACGTGGCTGATAATAATCTGGAAGTCCACACATCAATGGATGAGTACAAATAACAATACATGATGAAAAGCTATTCCATAAATCGCTCCACCGATCAATGTTTCTTTAAATCTTCCATCGCCAGCTGGGATGCTTCCACTCCAAATCCTGAATCTCTTTCTGAGTCATGCCGGCCAGTTGCTCATGCGCACCTGCCTCACGCTCATCACGTTTCCTGTTATCGTACTTCATCCATAAACCTGCCGTGATGGCTATTGTGCTCCATAGTAAAGCGCAGGCGAGGTTTAATCCATTGCCGATTCGGTAACCGGGAGCATCTGAGGGGATGTACGTCCATGTTGCAATAAGGCCGCCGATGTTGCCAAACATAACTATTTGTTCATTAGCAAGATGAAGTAAGATGGTATACTGCACACAAGAATACAATATCACTAATGGGAATGCACATGAAAAGTTTGCTCTTACCGTTTGTGCCAATTGCGATGGATCGAGAAGAGTCGGAAATGACATTTGCTGATACCTGAGCATTCGCCATAGCTCCAAGTGTGAATGCGGTACTGGCCGTCAAAAAGATTGCGCCATATCGGATATTCGCATCAAATGTGGCAAGGAAGATGGCATAGCCTGCCATGACGGTGGGACTACGTAAAATTAAGTCAGCGTATGACCACTTGTCGTAGAAGTCTTTTGTCTGCTTACCCGGTGGCAGCGATTAGCCATTGCCTACTATCGAAACGCCACGCAAGCGTAGGAATAAGCAGCACAAAGAATGCTCCAACAATGTATGGTGGTACAGTGAGAAGCTGTTGCTGTACAGTGCTACGTCCAGGGTAGATGGTGCGGATGATAGTTGGTAAGAAGAAAGAAATACCGAGAACGGTGATGTTGTTGAGAAGGAAGATTAATGCCGTAGATTGTGTGATTGGATTAGTGAAGCCGCGCTTCAGCTTGGTTCCGTCGATCTTGTCTAGCAATTGAGCCTGTGAGATTCGCTCCCCTTTGACACGGTTGATAGCAAGCTCTTTCTCCGACTCTGAGAGCCATCGTGCAGTCTCTGGGCGATCGGTAAGCGTGACGAAGGAGATCAAAGCAAGAATGATCGTGATGATGCCTTCAATGGCGAAGATCCTTCAATGGTGGTTAGTTCATCGATCGCATATAGCTAGCATCAGACTGTTTGTATGAATGACACTTACATCTCCCATCTGTGCAAGCTGCCAAAGCTCTTGAGCTTCAGAATACCACTAGCCAGGAGACCTCCAAATGCACCTGAGAAAGGCGCCATTGTCATGTAAAGGCCAAGTCGAAATGCAAGCTCCGATCGACGATACCAGCGCGAGAGGTAGTATGCAACGCCAGGCATGACGCCGGCCTCAAAAATTCCGAGCAAGAAGCGAACGGCGCATGCTTGTGCTTTTGTTCGAACAAAGGCTGTTGCAACTGACACTATGCCAAAACCCAATGTTGTAGCTGGAAGAAACCATCCAGGACCTTGTTCAAATGGGTCAGTACATTTACGCGTACCGTGGCGAAGAAAAGACATACCTATCACCTTGCATAACACTGTACAAGGGATCTCAAAAAGAATATAACTTATGTAAAAGATGGACAGAATGGTGTTGTAGTCAAAGCCTTTAAGCTTTAGATCGGCCTCAAAGCCCGCAAGACGCGCATTTCCTTTTACAGTAAGCATTTATCTATGCGGTGGCATTCAGCAAAGTACTAAGATCATACCGATGTTTGCTCGATCTACAAAGCACATGAGGTAGAGTAATGCCACGGTAGGCACAACATACAAGTCGATCTTCAGTCGCAGCCGTCGCTCAGTAGAAGCGTCGTAGGTCCCGAAGTCTTCGGCTATCGGCACTGGCTTCTCAACATAATTTTCGTTCTCGATCATTATAGTCGAAGACTTGTTTTCAAGGGTCGTCATGGTGTTCTGGGGTCCTCTTCACAACTTGGGGAAGGCAAGGTAATCGTACATTCAGGTATAGTGGGGAGTGGCAACGAGCCAAATTTAAGAGCATGCAGCTCGACGAGAGGAATAATATAGGCCTTTTCATCCTGATGAATACTTACCCAGCGCTAGTCCCCGCAAACCACAGACTCCCGTGCTACCCCGGACTATTCCACAAAAATGAGACGCCAAAGGAGGCGCTGATTCACCCCCCAGATTACGGACCCCGGATTTTGACCCAACCGCGAAGCAGTAGCCAATGATCGGACCCATGATGACATGGGCAGTATTATTGACAACGAGTTGTGGGCTGTTGGTGGCATCGGAACAGGATGGGTGTTCCGCGCACGTGATCGGAACAAGCGGAACCCCCTTTCGATTCCCATGTATTGAAGTGAACTGTGCTCGGAACAGAGAGCATGTTCCGATCACGGGCGCTGCGAAGACGCGCGTGTTGTCTGCGGGGAAAGCCATGCATGTGTGGTCCCCAAGGATAGCGATGCCTCAAATACTACATGCAAGTATGGTGCGGAACACCACCGTTTGATCCCTAGTTGAGTGGCGTAGACATGTGGTGATCAGGCTCAGTATTTGTATTTGAAAACTCTAAAAAGATGCTCTATTGATGTACAGTTTACCGTCAGACGATTTCCAGAACCTTTCTTTTCGAACAACTGCACATTCTAATCATCCATTCCCCAATGTCTCCATCCGCAGTGGCCATACCACAGGAAGTGCCTCTTGACGGGCCAGGACATGAAGGTAACCAAATCGCGTGATGAAATTATCATCTCATCCAAACTCTAATTAAATTCGCCATGCAAAGGCAGGGCTAGAACATCAACCTCGAAAAAGGAATCCTCATCATACAAATCCGGCGATCCATCCCTCGCATTTGTCGACTTTGAAGCGGAGAACCCGCCAACCTTCGAAGACAAATACGAAGAGCGCGCATATCTCAAGCACCGTCTTGCCATCGCGTTTCGTATATTTGCGCAATTTGGGCTGAGTGAGGGCGTAGCGGGCCATTTGACGTTACGTGACCCAGTGGAGCCAGACAGTTTCTGGGTGAACCCGTTTGGCACGCATTTCAGTCTGATCAAGGATGAGGATTTGATCAGAGTTGATCATGAGGGTAAGGTTGTTGATGGCGGGAAAAACAAACGACTGAATTACGGTGAGTTGTGAACTGTTTGCAGACATCAATTGGTAGCAACTGTGCTCACATTCCGTTTTTAGCTGCGTATGCGATTCATGCTGAGATCCACAAAGCGCGTCCAGACGTGCTGTGCGCTGCCCACTCGCACTCAACATGGGGTCGCGCCATGTCCGCAACTGGACGCACTCTTGACATGCTTACTCAAGACTTCTGTGTTTTCTATAATGACCACGTCTTGTATCAGAACTTTGGCGGCTTGGTTCTTGATAACAGTGAAGGGCGTGCTATTGCAGAAGCGCTTGGTCATCGAAAGGTTGCCTTGCTGGGAAATCATGGTATTCTTACCGCTGGCCCGACTATCGAGGCGACGGTTGCGTGGTTTGTGCTCTTTGAGCGCTGTTGTCAGATCCAGTTGGCCGCTGATGCTGCCGCTGCTGGACGTGGAATACCTTTGGTTACCATTGGCCAAGAAGAAGCACAAGTGACATGGGAAGCGGTGGGTACGAAGGGCAATGGATATTTCCAAGGATTGCCTCTCTTTCAGGTCGCAGAGCGTGAGTTTGGAGAGAGAACATTGTTGGGAAGGGGTGTAGTCGCAGGTTAGATTGCGGGAGCTTTGCAAAAATTATATTCTATAGGTATCTAATAGTTCTGATTCTTGTGTAAGGTGAGCTGACTTGAACGGCTCCCTATACTTTCCGCCATCATTATCATCTACATACCTACTTCATTGGCACGTTATTCTGTTGATAATTGATAGTAAGCAGGAGGTGTTTTCTCAAAAACACCCATAGCAGCTTGTTAAATAAAAAAAGTTTTACCTTTGATGTTGTTCAGTGAGCTGTTGTGCCTACTGACACTAATTCAGACATACGCAATGCACTTTCCACAGCGCGGATGACTTTCCGCAGTGTCCAAATTGTACAGATGCATTGAGTAACGCTCATTCAGTTGTCCGTATCTTAATACACGTGGCTTTTATGCATGCACCCCATAGTCCCCCAAGTAAAGTGCGGGGAATACTAAAAGTACACCCGCACGGTGACATGTTTTCACCAAAATGAACGAGAATGTGGTTAGGCGATTTTCCTTCGGAGATGAGAGTCTTGGCCAACGTAGTCAATAATTCCGCTTGGGGAGACTCAGCTTTGCGGACATGGCTGGCTCAGCGAAGAATGCTTCCGTCATTGTTGACTAGGAAATCTCTGGACGAGGCTGTTCAAAAAGGTGGCCTAGGGCATCATCCGTTGTGTATATACCTCAGTCATATCAACAGTTTTTTGTTCGAATAAAGCATCGTATCAATAAACGTTCTTATAACAATCTTTCAACATGCTCAAAATTGCTGTTTTATTTCCTGCTCTCTGGGTAGGGACCATATTTGCCCAAACATCTACACTTCCGGGTTTCGCGAATCGGACGACTTTTCCCAACGAGCAGCGGTCCAATGTCACCACGTTTCTGACCGAGGCCGAGAACCTAGTGACGGATCCTCGCCTCTATCAATACTTCATGGACCAATGCATTGTGCAGCAAGTCTATCCACAACTTTTCAGTATGCCAAAAGGGTTCGTGAAGCCTTTCAGAGCGTTTGACAACCTGTACTTTGTGGGCCACACGGGGGTGCATGCCTGGGCAATTGATACTGGCGACGGTCTTATAATCATTGATACGCTGGATAACGAGGCGGAGATCCAACAGGTCATGGTACCAATGCTTCAAGAACTTGGATTGCAGCCTGAGAGCATTAAAGATGTCGTGGTAACACATGAACATTCCGACCATTACGGCGGTGCCTTGTATCTCCAAGATACCTACAATGTCACCGTGCATGCATCTGCGGCGTTCTGGGATGCAATTGCTGCACTACCTGCGAATTCAAATCCCGCACCACCACGGAGAGATGCGACTGTGGGTGATGGTGATGGAGTCACCCTGGGCAACACCACTGTGAGCATTCTCGAGACGCCTGGACACACGCTCGGCACCATTTCACTCAGCTTCCCCGTTACATACAAGGGCGAAACTCACATCGCTGGATTGATGGGTGGTACTGGTACACCAGCCCAGCAGAATCTGCGTGAAATGAAGATTGACAGCGGCTTCAAGTTTGCGGAATACGCGTCTGAGACTGGGATCGATGTGCTCATCTCGAACCACCAGGTTGCCGACCACTCCGTCCAGAACGCTGATATCCTCGAACATCTTACCCCCGGAGAACCAAATCCTTTTGTGCTAGGGAATCAGAATTTTGTAAACTACCTTCGCATCAATGCCGTGTGCTCCCAGGTCATTGCTGCACGCCAGGGCATGAATTTGAATATCGCTGCAAACGGTAATGCTGCATCACGCAGACGAGATCTCGAAGAATTCTTTGCGCGCACATTTGCTGCTGAGGGACCAAATGGGGAGTGTAATCATTGAGAGAGCTCGCGTATAGTTTGAGGTGGGTTGGCGAGTCGTTATAATTATCAGTGGGTTTTAGGGGAATAAATATGATTCCATGTTAAGGTTGAAAATCTCCTAACATTCGAGCACATGCCATTGCTTATGTTTCTTCAAATCAAGCCCTCGAAATGTCGTGATATTTCCGCCAGATCCCATGATGAGCTGGCTTGCGTCCCAAAGTTGTCCGGAGCAATGTCATACTGCAACGACTGTCCATCGGCAACATTCGCCCCAAATGCATCGTAAATGTTCATCAGATCTGTACCGATGTTGTCGATGTTTGGTTCGGTACCTGGCCACAACTCCAGGTTTGGTGCGTTTTCTTGCCATGTCTTGTGTGCCATATCAACATGCGCATCCGATGGGATTATGTGCTGTGATGGCCCCGTGCGACTCTGCTGCAATACTAGTTGCTCGGTATTAAGTGCATGGAACGGCTCAACTTGACGTTTCTCTGTATCCTGGTCTTTCCGTAGATTGAGAGAGCGAATGAAGGGTAAAATGCCGTGAATACTCTTCCAAAGCCTGCGACTAGCTGTGCCATGGTGAGAGAGGCTTTTCAGTAGCTCGACAGCCGCAACAAAGGATAATCGACACGTTTCAGTAAATTCGGTTGGTGCATGGCACACCGCAAGCAGGAGAACACTCAACGCGCTGATCAGATAGTGGTGATAGACGCTAGGCTGGCATCTGTAGATGTCGCTTGTTTTATCCAAGTTCACGAGCACTTGAATGCTGTCCTTGGCCACATCCACGACGAGCTGCACCATATTGGTGTTTGGGTTTTTATTTTCATAGTCTAGCACATGGTGCCGATGAATTAAAAGTCGCATATAATTTTCCCGGAGACGGGTGAGCGTGCGCAAACGGTGAAGAATTCGAGGCTGCGCAGATGTTTGTGTCGAGTATTCATCCATGTTACATCTATACCGTAGTTCCTCTGGAATTGAATTTCGCCAATTTTGAGCAATGAAGTCAAGATAATCCTCTGTTTCCTGGGGTATACGTTGCGAGTTTGAGCCATACGGCGGTAAAGCCTCCCAAACTTTCGAGCAGAGCCTACCATATGCTACCATGCATCTGAGGTATGGGAGATCATGACCAGGCTCTGGTAGATCGGGATCGATATCTTTGTCGTTCAGCGCAAAAGACAAGCTCGTGCCAAAACTCCATCGACGGTCCAGTTGATACACTGCCCAGAAGATTTGTGTAGCCATCTTGCGTGAGTCTGGATCCGGGAAGTTGTCAAAGAGACTTCTTCGGTGATTCAGGCCTAGTTCGAGAGCATAACGTACAGCCCTGCCAATGGCACGCCATCCAAATAGCTCTTCTTCTGTATGGAAGAAGTAAATGCTAAGCATGCCCATGATTTGGATATCCTTAATATCGACGTTGACAGTGCTAGTAATGCGACCAAGATCGTCGTCTACCGTACCAATTAATTTATCACGGACCGCATGCTTGCCGTGTACTTCATGAGTAATGGCTGTTGCAATGGCCACACGTAGAAGATGTAGATCTTTCTTACCCAGCTTGGATGATGCATTTAAGGAAATGAGTGGCTGTCGTGCCATATTGAGCAGAAGGGAGAGGTTCTCGATTAGATGGTTGACGTCAAGGATCCGATGGACCGAGATGACATCCACTTGGTAGATGTCCAACAAACGAAGGATTTCGGCTTCCGAGAAGCCAAGAACAACATCGTCTCCAGGAGCAACTGGAGTGTACGATGGTCGTTGATCAACAGCTTGCGTAGGTGTTGGATCTCGTGTTGATGGCGACGGAGGGGGAATTGTTGACCGATCTTGGTCAGTTGGGATGCCCATACGGGCAAGTGAAGTCTCAGCAACATGAAACCCAAAGGTTGAGCGGGTTGGTCCCACAAAACTAGGCTGTCTCAACTTGTCATCCCGCTGATTTTTGCCATACGCATTGAGTGAGGCGGACGATTCGGAGCCCGGAGTCCTTCGATTCAGGCTCTCTGGGATGCTCGATTGCTTCTCCACCAGTGTTGATACAGTAGCCGTAAGCTCATCCATTTGCCGTCGCAATATTGAGATTTCTTCAGTGAGTTCTTCACAGCGTGAGCTGCATGTTGACTGAGCGCGTCTTTCTTTCTCCTTTGCAATCTGAGCAGCGGTAGGGGTTATGACACATTGCGTGCCCATTAGGGCACAGCGCTGGCATAAAGAATCACCATCCAGAAGGATGCATTTGACCTTGTAACGCTTGCAGTCATTGCTAAGCTTTTTAGCAAGCGCATATTGCGGCTAATGTTTCCGAGGTGCATATCTTACCATGCAGCAAATGTATACTTTGCACGCTTGGAATGAGACTGATTCAATGAGTCGTTTGGTGGTAGTCGCTTTTGCACTGCGGTTGAAATTTGTGGTCCGGTGCTAAGGGAATCTTCTGGTGGCATAGTATGTGCAGATGGTGGTGGAGTGCAGATAGTTGCCAACTGTGCAGGTGGAAGTCATTCATTCATCGAGATGCTGTAACTACCGAAGCCCCGAGGTTTCAAAGTCTGAGGGGAATACTTACGTAAGCGGGGTCAGTGGCCTGCGGTATTGGCTGGTCTAGATCTGCCGTTCCTCCGCCACAAGCAGAACCCTAATCTAAAACCAACAACAGAGAGAGCATGCTGCAAGCAAAATGCTCTTATTAAGAAAATATAATAATCACTAAAATCATAATAAATCATTAAGCTTTGCTATGCAATGCTGCTCCGTTTGTTGAATGCGTGTGACACGACTCTCCTAACGCAAGAGTACATCCTTCTTAAAGGATAAGCGTGGCCATAGATTATTCACTGGGTCTTAACGATAGCAGGGGTTAGGTAACAAGTACATCAACAATAACTAATACTACTGATTTATAACTACTTGTTCGATGTGTGTTTGCGAACAAGCGCCTCCTCCTTCCCTTGCAGGTCCACCCATGGTTAGGCCTGAGGTTTGGGCAGACTTGTTGTATCCTCTTGGGTAGATCGCTTGCTTCCCAAGTATGGTATCTTCCAAGCTCATCCAAAATGTTTCAAGTATCTAGTGAGTAATTAGGGCTTCGTATATATACTGTATACTGCAGGCAAGGTTCTTCTTATTTTATCATGGTCCCAAGGATGAAAAACCTGTTATGATAGGACATGCACAAGCTTAGAAGAAAAGAAATGAACGTTATAAATAAGTATGGTGAATTTGCTGCGCTGCTGTTCATGTCTTGCTTGTTTAGAGTTTCGAGATGATCTTGATTAGTTACTATCAGAATTGTTTACTCATACACCAAAGTGCAAGATAACTAATCGTAAGTAGTTACGCTAATATATGCATTTGATAGATCTTGTCGCTTATGTAATCCACATTGCTAGGAGTACATTAACCTGTAGGCCTAAACTCAGCAGTTCTTAGACTCTCAAACTTTTGAAGAAACTTCTTGGTTGATTTATTCAGTCAGAAAAGTCCTTGGTTGCTACATTGTGGTCATCACTCGATTTATCTAGTATCAGAAATGGCATGTTCTCGTTAAAGCCATCCTCTTATGCTTTGTTAATGTGAGAAAAGGCTCAATCTAATGTTAATGTAAATCCTGATATTGTACGTAATACAATGTCCATTGCGTCTGCTTTAAGCGTTAATTTTCTCGACAGTCGGACATAAAAAATGTAAGCTATGCGAATCTCGTTAGGAACGCAAGGCTGTCTTCAGGACATACATATCGCTATGTCTTCTCTGCGCCCCTTGGATCTAAACCAACGCTGCTATTTCTCCATGGCTGGCCTGAGTCTTCATACTCGTTTGTAAATCAGATTGAATATATCTCTCGCCAGGGCTACGGCCTTCTCGTCCCGGACTTGCTAGGTACTGGTGGTACCGATAACCCCAAGGACCTAGAGTCTTTCACATGGAAGCGGATGGCCAATGAAATTTGCGGACTGTTTGACTGTGAAGACATCAGACAAGTTGTAGGTGTGTCACACGACCTGTGCGTTCATCTCTCTTCCCAAAAGTTTACCAAATACATGAATTTGGGTTTTCATAGACTGACCATACACTTAACGCAGCGGGAGCCCCCTCTTATCCCGCATTCAACACTACTCCCCAGATCGCCTTAGCGCCATTGTGTTCCTCGGCGTGGGCTACACTCCACCTGGTGTTGATATGAACTCAGAAGTTATCGCAAACATGAATGATCTTACGCACAAAGAATTAGGGAACCCTGTTTGTGAATTCTGGAACTTCAACGCACGTGATGATGCAGGCTCTATTACTGACCAGTGTGTACGTCGAGTTACTCGTCCCTCCCCCAAATCACGGCTTTTTATCACACAGCATAAAAGTCCTGATATTTCGTCCAACCTGAATCTTGAAATAGGAAAAAATACATGCATATAAGCTAACGTTTGAACAAATCATAGCTCGACTCTCTCTACTCCCTCGTCTGCCATACCGACGATGCCTACGTGGGACACTTGACCGAAGCAGACGCCCTGGAGCGTTGGCTCCGCAGCGATAGTATGGCACCGTTTCATGGCGACTTTGTCTCCGACGTCACTCTCACACAATGGCGAGCGATTGTCCAGGCGCAGGGTGGATCTGATGGGCAGTACAACTGGTTTCGAGCCATGATGCGGGGTGTCAATACCGAGGACGAGAAGGGTACGTTACGTTTCCGATTTCCTTTCCAAAACTTTTACGGAGTGCTGAAGTGAGACGGGATGCATAATTTAACGACATCACCCTTCCAAGCTCCTGCCCCCTTCTCCCTCCAATTATAATTCGCGAAGTGAATTCGAGCTTAACGGAAACATTAGTACTTCGCGAAGATCTTTCTCTAGCTAATGTTAGCAAACCGTCCCTCATCATCGTCGCCGACAGAGACCGTTTCGCTATTCCAAGCATACAACTTAAGAATACCACACCCTTCTTCTCGCGTCTAACGGTGAGAACCGTAAACTCAGGACATTTTGTGCATACCGAAGCAGCACCCGAGGTAAACCGCCATTTACACGAGTTTTTGAAGGGGTTGAAGCATTAGTCGGGATTCATTGTTGTGATTAAGACAGGTTCCGTAGCTATATACAAATGATCTAAACGGCCCTGAACAACTCTAAGTAAGAATCTAAACAGAGCCCCAGGGGGTGGATGTAGGTTCGGTCAGTGTTTCAGCGGAGATAGGTGACACGGATTCCAAGATGCTACATGTGGTTTAAAGTAGTTAGTTAATTGAGTATCTCCTCCTATAGCCTTTATGTCACCCTGTACGCGAAAATTTTGTATCGTCACGAAGCCAGCTGAGTTTACATGAAATACTGAACAGTCCATAATATTAATTATTAAGTCATCCTGGATACCCAATATTGCCTCAGGTTGATACTGGATCTTAAAAGGTAAGGTGGACACGAAATCTTCTGCTATAATTCGCAAAGCAGTCCATACCCTGGCATTTCCTTCTACAACAACAAGGTCTTGATTACATCCTCCATATTGTCATCTGGTAGCCCTAACTTTGTATTCCATAGCCCATGCGGTCTCAAATCGGCAAGCCCAAATTTACCAAATGCCGCAGCTCTTGTCAAATCCACGATTCCAGCGAAATCACCTGATTGAACTCTCTTATGGCCATTAACAATGAGCTCTTCGGATCTAAGATGTTCAACCGTCCATTTTGTTCCGTCGATTCTCTCGAGAATTTCAAGGATGTCCCGCTGCGTATGATGGAAGCTCGAAATAAAGATGTATTGATTTTTCGCCTCAGCATGTTCCACCGACGCTCTTATGGCTCTGGCGATTGTTCTCAACGTAGACGATGCGTAAACGGTGTCTCCATTATCGATCAAACTAACGGTTTTACTCTTCAAATCAAAACAGTAGAATCCATTGCTGATTGCCCATTCGAAGAATCCGCCGGTGATAAGGGCGGTCCAGGACATATCCTTCTCCTTCGATTTCAGGTAGTCAACAATAGCTACCTTGTGTGGATTGGTGTACGGGTTGATCTCAATCATTTTAGGGTCCCGAGAGTATGGACCGTATTCGCTTGGGAAGAACCTCTTGACACCAGCCGCTAGAGCCGAATCTACAAGTATCTTTTGTTCCCTCACTGCGTGACCCCCTACATTGCTGATCACTACGTCTTGTCCTTCCATAGCGGCCTTCAGCTGGTCGAAATCTTTATAGTCTACCTTGAAGACCTTGACGCCTGTAGGGAAAGTGGCGGTTGACTCCTTGCGGCTAAGAACGCTCACTTCGTACGGAGAGCCTAGGAATTCATTCAGGATTGGAGGACCGAGGGCACCACCACCCTGTATGATATAGTAGTTAGCATCATCCGAATAAGAATGCGTGGTGAAATAGCAGAGTTAGTTTAAAGAAGTGTAGGTGAACTTACACCAATAATCAAGATCTTCTTAAACGAACCCATTGACAAAGATATAGCAATGTAGATAAGCAATAACTAGACGATTAAGAGCACAGAGAGGTGCTTTCGAGTCCTAGGAGGAATATAATGCTCGCATGGGGAGTTACCTACGTAGATGTATCCATCTGAGCTTTTATACACACTCTTATGGACACTTACCCCTGAATATTAGATTAGTGATCATTTTCTATGTAGTATTATTCTACACCCAATTCAATACGCTATCATATAAGCTACCTGTCTCAAGTGTCTTATCTTCCAATAGGCGGCTTCGATTAGAAGCTTGAATTTCTAATTATATGTGTTGATATGTAATCAAGGAACTAATTCATGCCTCTAGCACCGTTATCGGAGCAACCCAAACCCGCGGCGTGGAAAACACGTTTGGGCGGGTATCTTCAGTACTCAAGATTATAATTAAGAAGATATTGTAAACTCGACGGCCAAGCAATATATAGAAGAGCAGCCCATTGAAAACGGAAGCAGCGACATATCAGCGTTGTAGTACCGGGGCTCAAACAAGCCAGAAGGGAAAATTAGCACGCGCACTCAGGGCTTTATAACACCTTGAATTCATGTCACAAGCAAGAAGCAGCAGCTTTGGGACTAGCTCAGAACTGCTGGCACTGCGCAGCCCAAGTATATGGTCCTGTATCATGCACACAAGGATGGGAAGATCTACCAATGCAATGAGCACAAGCTTGCAAAGGTCATACATCATTACTTGATAAAAGTGGAACGCTGTCATCAACATGTACCTGGACGGGAACATTTCAATATGGGCTACCATGCCCATAAACGTGGGTTGCTCTTGGCTCATATCTCTAAGCAATTTGCTGCAACCAGCAGCGTCCAAGTAGCTTCTACGCCGCTAAAGGTTGGACCTCACTTAGACGGGCATTTTTCCACCATGACCGACATTCATACAAACCATGAGAGCATTACCAACGCTCCGCTGGCGCCTAACAAGGCTTGGCTCCAGCCACTCTTCTTCTTGCCATCCGTGGCCGAAGAAGCGAAACTAGAGCCAGAGCAGAAACCCACAAAGTTGGACCACCCTGACTACACCGAAGTATGCATTGATGGGCACGGTGTTCTTCACAACGGCCTCAAGAAATTGTTCAAGAGAGTTTTGCACACTCAACCCCAAACAGAGCAGCTATCCCAAGATGCTGAAAACATAAAAGCGAAGGGCTAGGCCTCTCAAAAATCATTAAAGAACATGGATCCTACTCCCCACATGCAAACCGTAGCTCACCTAACGACCCAACCTGCTATGCTTGGTCACGCCAACAGGCCACCACTAGGAACTCATGTTGAAACTGGAGGGGGCGCACAAAATTTACTAGAGAGTGTAGTAGGAAAAGTAGCCGGAACTTAAAGCTTTGTCTTGACTGTGAGGCCTTGAAACCTGAGTAATCAGGATGGCCAGTCCTACCTAAGAGAATGCTGTGCACGAGTTTGAGCAAACTCACGCGCCACTAGATTTAGCGTTAGGGTTTACTACCCAGAAACCTAACGAAGCGAAAAATTCATGGCCAAATGTAGAGCTCTACAGAACTAATTCACTACTCGACCCTTGTAACATCCGCACGGTCTACACCCACCACAACGCAATGAAATACCTAACTACGCACAGCAGACTACTTAGGAAATGACATTCCTGCATTCTCTGCTTTGCTTTAGGGAGTTGCTCATTAAATGTGGCGATGTCGGAGCTGGCGGTATAGAACTAACGGCGGCACTCATTGAGACATAGCATAGACTAAGTCCTCAAAGTTGCTTGAGCTTCAACTTTCCTCCATAAAACCTTTCAGCCAATACATCCAATCTCTTAGGCAGACACTCGCGATAAATCGGTTGCAGCCCCAGTGCAAAAGCAATAGGCCTCGCAATTGCATCCTTGAGTCACGTACCAGCTGAATGGGCCGGGAACAATCTCAATGTAGTTATCCGTGTACATCATCGTCAGAAGCAGTAGGAGCTTTGCCTTCCACCCAAAAACATGGCGATCTTCTTCAATCGAGAAGAGATGACGGAAGAAAAGGTCTTTAGAGCCTTCGACTGCATAGAACAAAGTCAATCGGTAGTCACAAGCGGAAGAGGGGTGACGGCAACGAGTGCAGGAACCCATGCACATACCAGGGCCGCTCCACTCATGAATGACAACTTCCTCGTCATCTCCCTGGTCCTGTGGCAAACCGTGATCCGCACGCATGACGTTGTGCGTGATGCCTGGCGGGATGATAATTTTGCCGTCCTCAGGCGTGCGAATTACGTACTCTTCCCCGACACGTACCTTCAAGCGACCCTTTATAACGAGTATAACTTCGTCATATTTCTCATGCCAATGCGAGCCTGCTTAGAACTGGCTGCCCGGTGGGATCACGACAATGGAGGTTTCAAAGTTGTTTTCTTCGGTGGGGAAGAAGAAATTTACGTCGATATTCTGATTCTTGTTGTTGGTCATGCGCAGCTCTGCTTTACTAAGGCCGTTGGCAGCTGTGTTAGTTTTGGGTAGGTCCATTTTCGATAGAAGCTAGGTAGAATTGCGAACGTAGAAGACGACGCGTATAGGGGGCCGTACGAGCTTACTGAGAGCAAATATCTATATTCCTCAAAACCGCCGACAACGTAATCAGGACTCCCGTCAGTTTCCGTGATTTCTCCATATCCATATCATAATTGTACTTCTGTATATTAGCTTAGATGCATAAAGTCGATACGCAGGCTTTGCTAGTCTATGCAGTGAATCATGTTTTGCTGCAATAGGAAAGAATGCTGAGAACTCTCTCATTTGCAAATGCGGGGGCTTTCGGCCCGGGTTAGCTCTAGTTAGCCCGCCAGCTTTGTAAGCTTTTGTGAAATTTACATCCGCTCTTTGACAGTTAGCCCGTCAAGATTCCTCCTATTGGAGAATTCCTGTAACGGTTTGATGAAATCGGCAGTTATAAATCGCCTAAAGCGGGAACAAAAAGCATCCGCGTGGGTAGTTCCTGTAGAGAACCACAATTCAGCGTGCATGTCAACTCCATTTTTTTTTACTCAAATGCCGATGTATGTCATCTTTTAGAGCTGAAATGCTTCGAAAATTAAAGGGTCGATAATAAAACAATGTCACAATTGTGGCTGCCACAAGCCTTGACTTTCACTTAATCACTACTTTCTTACCTTAGGCACATCTGTGGGAAGACTAACCACAGCGGCTCCTCGATAACACAAGTTAGATACGGAACTGTCTTCAAGTACTGGCACATGGCTTCAACGTTGGGAATGCGTTCAATTTCTTCGTACAGCCAGGCCTTGATGTTCCGGTGCCAACACGTGGCACGGATGAGGTGAGCTCCAGGTCTAAGACATATTGGTTTTACCGCATGCGGGGAGATGGCAACTAGAAAATGGCTTTTTGCAAGGCGGATCCGTAGTTCTAATGCTTTCCAAATGAGCAGTGTAACGATGATGAAACAGGTTAATGGATGCAACAGATCCACCTAGAGTTGAATGCTGCCACCCACCCACCATCACAACTATCTAGATTACGTTATTATCTCCGTTCCAGAATACAAAATATCGGAAAAGATGATAAATATATGCAAACTATAACTCCGTTCTTCACCGCTAACTCCTACAAGTTCAAGACTCCTCTCGCCTGTCCGCCTCCGTTGCGTTGTATTGGACCTACTGCATCCACGTAATCCAAGAAATCCGAGGCTATTGAGCGCCTGCCTGGAGCCTCAACGACCCCCTGCTTACATTATGGTAAATGCCAATTAGATGCGCTTTGGGGACGGGGGAAATGGCGGGGACGGAACATATTGCATCCATGTGTTTGTAACTCGCCAATCCCCTGCTTATAGATCAGCTAGCGCTTCGCGAGTCGGATCAAGCAGCGTGGTGCAGACAGAAACGGACGGACAAAGGCAGAACACCGGCGTATTATTGACATAGGAGAGCGGATCTATTCCCCTTAAGATTAGTGGTAGAGAGGATATTGTGAAGTATAAAGTACTATATATCTAGGCTGTTCCCATTTTTTTGCAAGTTCATTTTCCCCAGTACAATCTGCGCACACCATCATTACCTCATCACCACCAACATGTCTTTCAAACTCATTGGCATAAAGCAATCCGTCTGTACCTCTCGCCCCCTTCTAGTTCTTGCTGAGAAGGGGATTACGGATTTCGAGATCAAGCCTGTTGATTTTGCTACTGGCGAGCATAAGGTACAACAACCCGACCGAAGCTGCTCGAGTGCGCATGCTAATAAGGCCAATGCAGAGTCCAGCCCACCTCGCCCTCCAGCCATTCGGCCAGATTCCTGTTCTTGATGATAATGGCTTCATACTATATGGTGCGCATGAAACGCCTTCTCCATGCCCTACCCTATGTCTTGAAAACCCTAATAATGATATATTTGTTTAGAGTCTCGTCCAATTGCTCGATACCTTGCCCAGAAATTTTCGGATAGAGGCCCAGCCCTTATCCCTACTATTGGAGATGACAAGGCTTGGGCGCGCTTCGAGCAGTGGGCTTCCGTCGAAGTGAACAATTTCGACGCCCCTGCCCAGCAGATATACTTCCAGAAGAAGGTCAAGCCGTTAGTATTCCCCTGTCACTTTCTCTTATGAATAGCTACTAATTAAGACCGCCGGGCAGGATGACGGGCCAGCCTGTCGATGAAAAGATTGTGGCTCACTTTCGTCAGATCCTATCTGAAAAGCTTAATGCACTTAATGTTATTTTAAGCAAGCAGTCCTATATGGGTGGAGAGACTTTTTCTCTAATAGACATATTCTACATGCCGTTGATGAACGGCCTCTTTGGCGTAGAAGAGGGCAATCTTATTACCGAGCGCTCGCATCTTAATGCTTGGTGGGGTCGTGTCTCTTCGAGGGAGTCGTGGAAGAACTTGTACAACTAGATTACGCTCCTCCTAGATCTAGCCTGAAATCCGCGTGTCATGGCATTAAGTACTACTGTGTAAATCTGCTTTGCAATTTGCCAGTAACGATCTGTCCAAACCTTATTAAAACCAACTCAAAATTTCAACATCCAAGTGACTAGAACGTGATATCAGTCTTTACCTTGTAAGTATGGTTAGTAGATTAAAGAACCCTGAAGGGGAGCTTTTCGGCGAATAAGACCGGTGGGTATAAGCAGTGGACGTGATGAAAATAAGTATCATATAGTTCCTGGCGCATAGTAGAGGGTTATAATAGTTATAACTGGGTTTGTCAAGACCTATATGAAAAATCATGATTATGTGACTTAAGTAAGTCGGGTACAAATACGCCGTAAACCCCATCAGGTGAATCCATTCCGGGAATGTCTGAAAGCACTTCCTCCGCTTCGATACATAGCATGGGAATATTGCATAAGAGGCCCTGTGCGAGATGCAGCCAGTCCGTCACCTCAGAAAGTTTGTTACGAAGTGACTGAATGATCACATTAGCTTATCCTTTTTGTCTTCTCTTCATGAACAGTAGGGAATAGAATGGTCCTTACGTCTAGCTTTTCTCGCATCTCACTCCCAGAAAACATGTCATCAGACTCCGTCGGCGGTTCGCCAGCCTCATGTACATCGATGGCGTATTTGGCGATTTTATGAATTCTAATGCATCCATTCAAAAGTCTCCCCTCCCCCATTTCATCCTGATAAATCCTTTCAACAAACTTGACAAAGCGTCCAATCGTTTCGACATCAAACTTTGACTGATTTGCCGCTGGATTCGTAAGGATGCATGATAACAGAAGCAAGGTCGCGGAGAGGGGATAGCATAATATTTCCCTAGTTTGAAAATTAATCTATGGTAGAAGTGAGAATGGGATTGATCTGGAAACCTACCAAAGTTGAGAAAATGGTTCTAGCGGCAAGTGACTCAACAACCCGATTGTTCTCCGTGCCGAGGCGGCAGCCATGCCTCTGGACATTTCCGTAGACGAGAATGTCTGGTAAGGCTTATGAGTATGATCCATTTCCGAACTCGAAATTTTAAAAACTAGGATGCGTGACATCCCCATATGAAGTTTGGCTACGCAGCTGTAGTATTTAAAATGTAAAAGGGCGATAGCTATATCCAAGTCGCCCTCGAATGCTTCGCTCGGCTCCTGTAGATGCTCAGGCAAACTTCTCTTCCAGAGCTGTAGCTCCTTGTATATTGATCCAATCTTCTCTGTGAGCTTTCCATTAGTTCCTTGGAAATCTCTCCCTGTAGGTAACAAGTTGTGAAGTCGCGACTGTATAACGGCAATTTCGGCTACCCTTCGGTAGTATCCTGGCGTTTTATCTTCAAAGACGCCCTCGCTGGGTAGTTGTATGTGTAAATCTTCGTTCTGGAAATGTGAGGGCATGTCATACTTGTGCATCATCTCTGTATTCAGAATGTAAATAAACCATAACACCCGCCTAGAGCGCTCGGCTTTCGTATCTTCAAGGGCAAGATAATAGCGCCTCCGATGAAGGCCGAGGCTACATGCTAGGCGAGATGCAGCTATTATAAGCTGTGAAGTAACACGAGCATCCGCGGTTCCGAGCATGAACATAGCCATCGCCATTAGGGCCTCACAGGCAGAAAGTTCTGGAGCCTGAAAGACGAGCTCTGGGAAAACAGCAAAAGCATTGTTGAAGTAACTCCACATGGCTGGTGTTATATCCCTGAGCGAACCTTGAGTTGCCTTGTATCGAATAGCAGCAGCAAGAAGAGAGTTTGCCAGGGCCCAACGGGACAAGCTAGATATGCATCGTTTCACTCCAGCTACGTCTAGTCCGTCAATCAGCTCAACGATTGATTCCTTGGAAAGAAGAATCCCATGGAGCTGTATTCCCCCTAATACTTGCTGGAGGAGACTTATAACGAGGGGCTTTGAAGGAAGTTGCACGAATACTCTCTGACGAAAAGGGACGTTGTCCATTTCGGCCCGCGTTCTCTGGGCAACATTGCTTATTTCGGCTGCCAATTCCGGGAAGTCCACGATATTGCGATAAGCAGGAGGGTTCATCATCTGCTGCATAATAGCTTCAGGCTGAACTCCAGCGTTATCCTCAAACGAAGCGTTGGGTGCTAAATTGCTGCTTGTGTGGTGCCAGTTGGTGTGGGCTGGAGGTGGACAAATTTCGACTAAATCAGGCCTTTCAGCACTAGTCTTTTGAGATTGTACGCGCGCATACCTTGCGAACTCGTTTGAACTACATTGTCACTCCAAGGCTCATTCGCCTGCGTTACTATGGATTCAGGTTCGAGTGTTTTCTTGGAGTTTTGCTCTCGCAAAGACGACTCAACTATCCGCAGCCGCGCCCCAAGGAGCTCCAATTCCTCTTTCCTACAAATAATAAGTCATCACTTAGAATCTTCTATGCGAGCTATGCTCACATTTTCCCTGGTCCCCGACGTCTCCGTTCCGCATACTGACAGGGCTTCTTGAGCTTGATGCAGTGATGACAGGCGGGTTTCGCCCCATTACAACGTCTCTTTAATTTCTGACATTGAAGGCATGCCTATTATGTAGTTAATGCTAAAAGTTCCGGAAAGTTGCACCATGGTTTCGACAGCGCTTACATTTGTGATTCGCTTGTAACCGTTTCCATCTAATGAAGGGTTGGGGGCTGTGTGGTTCCTATTCCCTTGAGTGCTCATGACGCATGGGCATTCCTCCAAGACAGTATGTGCAATATCACGAAATTAATGGGAGCCTGGAAATTATCCTAATTCTATTGTTTGTCTGAGGTGGGCAGTGCGGCTGTATTTTTATCCGTCATCCAGGAGGAATACTTACTAGTGGCTGTCCAATCATGTATGACACGGATGCATTTTGCATCCGCGCATCCGCTAGTCCCCGCACGTTAATCCTCATCGCACCAAATTATGACAGATATTGCATTACTCAATGTACCCAAAGATCACTATGGTTCTCCAGTGCTATGGCGCAACGTATTGTTATTATGGCCTCTCGCTCGAAGTGTTTAAGCAATTCGTCATGTAGGTATGGCAATACCCTGCATGCCTAACCACTGTAATATAGGAGCATTGTCTTTTTTAGGTCGCTATAAGTGGACCCAAGGATATGAAATGCAAATTAAAAAAATAAAAAAAATAATAGAGTGCTATTCCGAAGTAATAATAGCTGAGAATGCGAAGCTAGGACTGAAAAAGTAAAATTATACCTCGCCTCATGAATGCAGTGTAGTGGACTTAATGAAGAGTCACTGTTTTCTCTTTTCATACACTCTGATTTCCTGCTATCACCGGGATGCGGCGACAGAAACCTAAAGGTATGGCGTCATGGCGGAGAATGTCAATGGGAATGCTGTGATGTACGATGAGGTAGATTACAATTTCCAGCAGCAGGATGACCACCTAGATACAGCCTTGATGTCCAGGTCGATGCATGAGCATAGAGCCGGATCTGTTCAAAGATTATTGACGCCAACGAAACGCTAATCTATTTACAATTACTTCGTCATTAGTGAGTGTAGTTGCTGCAAGCTGAAACATATAGGCTGCAATTAGCTACAAGTCTACGGTAACATCTAAATGACTCTTGACTATTTCAGAGTCTTGCTCGCATCCTCGAATTTGTCTGACAGTCTTCTTATGATCCATCGTGGGAGGCAGACCCAAAAATCCACCAGCCCATCTCTTCATTCCCAACATACTCATGTACACAGCAGGCAAAGTCAAAGTAATTGTCCAATCAGTCAATAAAAGCACCATCACTATAGCCCTGTAACACCGATTCCTCTCCAATCCAAGGCTTGTCAAGTCAGCCAAAGCCCAACACGATAAACCCGTCCTCGATTAGGCATCCATACACATGATCCCTCCAAGCTTCTCAGCCGTGCCCTGCAACCACGCTCCCTCAACCATCGCCTCATCGCAATTCTGGCCAATTCTAAATCTCCATGTCAGAGTTCCCGCACTTTGTTCACCGCAGTAGGTGCTCTGCGGGCTAGCGCAGGACGCTTCTCTGCGTAGATTGTCCCATAGGGCGGTGCAGGCGGCGGAAACGTCGGCGGCGTCGGAGGCGGAGATGGTGAATTCGCGCGTGTAGCCTGTTATCCATGTGTATGTGCAGGTTGTGGCGGAATGAACGGTTGGTAGGAGGAGCGCGAGGGTTTGGGTGGTGGTGGAAAGGAGCTTCATCGTGTGTGATCGGTGAAGTGCGGTCCCGGGAGCTTGATTTATTGAATTACTCAAGGAAGGTGGAGAAACAGCGGTGATTATCTCAAGAATAGCAGGATGGATGCAGTGCTTAGGATTTACAAGTATCCTTTCCTGGAAGCTTGATCAGGCACAGCCTGTATAGGCGATCTTCGACTAGAATGGAGTGAGAGAGTTTAACTAGAGAAGGATTCTTGAGAGTTCGTCTGCAGTAGTTAAAATGTCACCTTGGTTGCGAACCCAAGAATTTAATTTGTTCCACCTAGCAATTCTATAAATTGACTAGGGATCGGTCATACAGGATATAGCACGGCACTTCGAGAAGCATTCTTTCACCTCGGTTAATCGCAACAGGGATACGGGTTTGAACTTCTTGGTGCAATGAATCATACATTCCATATCTTCTTTCGCTGCACTTGAGATTTAGTTCTACAGAAGGCAAGACGAATACCGCAGTACACGTTTTTGCAAGAAGTTGATGAAATGAGAGACGGAGTGAAGCTTAGAGTCTAGACAAGCTTGTTAGCACTATTTTTTACTCCACATAGAGCGATGTGGAAGTCGCGCCTATCTAATAACTTCCAAGAACAAAAGCATTGCAATAAAGTGAGCTTAGTTGAATAACAAGACTCATGTGGGGTCGGAGGCGTCAGAGCGACTAATTCGAAAAGTGAAGCATCACTCTGTGCCAAGAGTCATTTATTGAGTATATTAACCTGCCGCAACGGGCTTTTCCCCACATCTCTGGCCAATTCTCACGTGTTTCTTCAACCTGTACCTGCTGTACCCCACATTCAAAGGGTTCCACGCGTCGTTATTTCGTGGTTCTACGACAGCGAGGTCAGCATTTCTGGCGAAGCCTATCAGCGCTTGGGCTGGTTCTATTACCTTTTACGAGCCCTTCTCGTTCCAGGCAGAAGCTGGCGGTAACGTCTTCGCATTGGCAGGAATCCGGATGGCATCTTAAGCAAAGATGTCTCTGGCGAGCTGTCTGCAATGGTGGAATTGCATGGACCATCTGTGGCTGGAGTTGCACATGTCCATTTCTGGTTCATAACCATCAGTGTCCGATTTAGTCCTTCGCACGTTGAAAAAAAACCACTCAGGTGGATCGAATTCTATACGCTTGTCAGGCAGTGCAGCAACTTGAAAGACGGAAAGGCTCTACCCGACCCGAGCTTCTGCTCGCTTTGCTGAAAGGCCGCCTCAGCACAGATACTCGACAGCAAATATCGCCAAACCCCACTAATGGTGAGAAGGCTGCCCCAGAGCCATGGCTTGGCTTGTACGGGCACCTAGTTTGAATTTGAACTTATTGCTAATTTCCGATACGAGCAGTCTGGTATAACAACCAACCTTCAGATGAACGTATCAAAGCGCGTACCCGCAACATATTTGCCCTTCCAATAAAGTAAAAAGGAGCATTTTTTAAATCTGAATTAGTTGTCACAATATAGGACGCAACCCAGAAGGTTGATGGAAATTTCATTCTCGAACCGATCTTTAAAAGAGTTCCTGGAGTATTATGGAATGAATGTAAGCTATTCCTATGCTGGAGCATTATTATTATCTATAACATTTTAAAGTCGCTAAGCGTTCCTGAAGACTTCTCTGACGACGCTCTAATTGACTCCGACGTGACCCTTCAGCATGTTGTAGGTATCAAGTAGGCACAGATCCCATAAAGAGTACCTGGGAGTATCCAAATTTAATCTAGTAATATGCTATACGCAAAATATATAGAGCTATTAGCAAATAGTATATAGGTTAGGTGTAAAGTTACAACTAGGGAATATTTTTGTTATGGATTTATGCAAACCCGCTGCCTTAGCTCTTCTTCTCAAACTGCGAACGGATTGCTGAACCAAACCTTGATACTGCTTGGTCAATCTTCTCCTCAGGCGCCGCTGCAAATGTCATGCGAAAGCTAACACTACGTAGTTCCATCACGTCATTCGTAAACCAACTACCCTTGCTAACTAGGACTCCATTATCTTGAGCTTGATCAAAAATTGCCTGTTCAATCTCAAGGTACGTCTTCCAGGGCTTGTGCTTGTCGACGTGTTTTTCGAAAGAGCACAATTTAGATAAGTCGATATTGATCCAAATGAACATACCCATATCAGGCATTCTCCATGAGCAGAGCCTGGAGGGGAGATGATCCTTGGCTGACTGTACCATGATGTGACATCTACGGCGGTATTGGACAGACAAATTCTTAAGCCAACGGAGAAAGCCAATGTGGCCCCATGTCTTATCTAATAGCTTGTAAAGCATGACTTGAGTAGGTCCACTTGGGCAAAGTGCACCAACTTCCGTTAGTGAAATAAACTTTTCGATAACCTGAGAAGAAGCCGTTACCCATCCTGCACGTAGACCAGGTGCTAATATTTTTGAGGTTGAGTCCATGCGGAGAACACGACCAGACGTATCGAGCGATAGGTATGAGACTGGAAGTTGGCCCAAGTAGTGATCTAGGTCTGAGAGATCGGGCGGGGTTGAAAGATGTTCTTGGGGTAAGCGGTCCTCGAATGAGTTCATTCCCAAGTGAATGAAATAGTATGGATCATCCTCGAAAATATAGATGTCGTGCTTCTCGGCGATCTCATAGACTTCTTTACGTTTCTTAGGACTCTGGGTTGTGCCTGTTGGATTTTGACCGGTAGGAATTATATATAGGATGTGCGGCTTCGTGCCCTGTGCCGGGTCCCAGTTGGTTAACTTATTGTCAAGATCTGCTGGTATCAGGCCATCCTCATCCATATCTATCATCTGCAGGTGCAAGCCTTGAGAACGAGCACAGACGATAGTTCCCGCATAGGTATAACGCTCGACAAGTATCGTATCGCCAGGGTTGCAGAAAAGGCGTAATGCAATTTCCAAACCAGAAGTCGTACCGCATGTTAAACAAATTTCCCAGTCTTGATAAAGAGGATCATGAACCAATCCAACATGTTCAGTGAGGTAACGGATAACCTGGGGTGATCCAACGGAATACCCGTAGTTCATGGCGATAGCTAGGTCATAATCCGTTTCGCCTCTAGCGCATGTCATGGAGAGACCCGAACCGGTTGGAACAGTCAATCCGGGGGATTCAATATCTGGGCTTTCCAATTGCATCGATTCCCATGGAAAGTATTGTGGCGATGGCCGGACAGTTCCCAGAGTAATCATGTCGGGGTGTTTCTGCTCTCTTTGAGCCGCCTTCAAAGGTGACGGTTTCAAATTGCCAGCTTCTATACTGAAGTGATGGTCATAGGCTTTCGCTTTCTCTCGGGTACCTGACTGCTGAATCTTGAAGTTGCCCGAGCTTGTGATAGGGGCGCTGCCTCCAGGCAAAGGCTGGGCCGCCGCACGAACACGCCTTATTTGCGCGATCTTGTCTTGCAGCATTTTGGGATGAAAAGGCAAAGTGCATTATAAGCACAACTCAATATTTTGGAATTGTGAGGCTAAGATGCGATGCAAGACAAAAAATTCTTCTCTTGTAGTACACACTCTGGTGGGGAAGGTATAGTGATCGTTCTTTTCATCAATGCTGTCGGACGAATCGGAGTAATTACCAGTCAGGCTTTCGGAGTCCTAAAGTTCAAAGAATCTTATTTAGACTTATGTTGCCTGTAAAAGTAAAAGACACCCTGTGGAGATCGTGAACTATACAGTCTTTTGGAGCCTCCACACTCTCCCAGCGCTTGGAGCGCGACCAGTGCTCTGGGCACAATGGGTACTCGGAGCAGTGAGTCGGCTCGGAGAAAGCGCAAAGAAGCGCAGTATAGGAAATACGGCGTAAATCTGCAAGATATTTCACTCCGAAATTACATCACCAGTTGCATGACGAAGAGATGCATTTGTCATCACATGGCAACATTATCGGCATATTCGGCGAGTCGGCGTACGGAACGCGTCACTGGATACCGTTACTCCGACCATCCAACATCCAACCAACAAAAGCATACAAAGGGAGGCACAAAGACATGAACTGCTGGAACACCGATGCACTGCCTGCCTGCATCCTAACTGACTCACGCGCTTGACACTGTGATGGCTCCAACCATCAAACTCGCAGAATATCTATTTCAACGGCTCATCCAACTCGGAATTGGTTCTGTCCACGGTGTACCGGGGGACTTCAATCTCACGCTCTTAGACTATGTCGAACCTGCGGGCCTCGCCTGGGTTGGCAACGCAAACGAGCTCAATGCCGGCTATGCCGCAGACGCATACGCCCGCATCAAAGGCATATCAGCTCTCATCACTACTTTTGGAGTAGGCGAGCTGTCAGCCGTGAACGCTATTGCCGGGGCATATGCTGAGCGGGCGGCTGTTGTGCATATTGTCGGTACGCCATCTCGGGCCATACAAGATGAAAGAGCCCTTGTGCATCACACGTTTGCTGATGGCAACTTCGTTCGTTTCGCTCAGATAAGCCAGCATGTCACCATTGCGCAGGCGAGCTTGAGAGATCCAAGAACGGCTCCCGAGCAGATCGATCAGGTACTAGTGCAGTGTTTACTGCATTCAAGACCGGTATATATAGAGGTTCCAGTAGATCTTGTGGACGCGCTAGTATCTTCCATACGGTTGCAGAAAGTACTAGAAATACCAGAGCCTCTATGGGGACCTACACAAGAAGAGGCAGTGGAGGCAGTACTCGAGAGTGTGCGCGCTGCAAAGCAGCCGATCATCGTCATAGACGGCGAAAGCCGCGCGATGGGAATTGTACCGGCGCTCCAAGACCTGACCAAGCGAACCGGATGGCCGACCTGGACTACCGGCTTTGCAAAGGGTTTGCTCGATGAATCGGAACCTAATTTCCATGGCATTTACAGAGGCAAGTGGGATGAAGAAGCTACACGTACATTCTTTCAGGATGCGGACGTAGTGCTGTGTTTCGGACCACATTTCAGTGCAACAAACAGCTGGGGGGGAACCAGTCTGCCAGAGGCTAGGAACACAATCTTCTTCTCCGACTCGGAGATCCGTATTGGCACACAGGTCTTCAGGGACGTTCCTTCCAGACAAGTAATGGCTGCAATATTACAAAAGCTTGATTATGGAACGATCCAACGATACGAGCCATATCCTAAGCTTCGACAGGACCGCAACATCCCGATTCAGGACACGGAAGAGAATGGTATTATTACACAAGATAAGATCTGGAAAGTGCTTGCAACGTTCATTCGCGAAGGCGACATTGTAATGGGCGAAACCGGGACCCCGGCCTATGGGGCTAGAGAAATGCGTCTCCCACCCAATACGCGGCTCTTTACGGCTGTCACCTGGCTTTCTATTGGGTATATGCTTCCTGGAGCCCAGGGTGCAGCCCTAGCACAGCGCGAACGCTCGACAGGCACAAGAGGCGGCCGAACGATTTTATTAATCGGCGATGGTTCATTCCAGATGACTGCTCAAGAGCTTGGTACAATCATCAAAGAGAACCTCAACGTTGTTATCTTCCTCATCAACAACGATGGCTACACGATCGAGCGTTGTATCCACGGCAAGAAACAAAAGTACAATGACGTGGCGCGGTGGCGATATCTGCAGGCACTCAGTTTCTTCGGGGCGGACAAAGCAGCCTTTACTGCATGTGTGAAGACGTTTGGTGAGTTGGGAGAAGTGTTGGCTAATACTAGGTTAAGTGATGGACAAGACGTGCGAATGGTTGAAGTGATTATGGGCAAGGAGGACGCACCGGAGGGGCCACTGAAAGATTTGTTAGGGGCGCAAAGAGCCAACGGAGCATATGTGGAAGAACGACTACCTCAGTCGAACTTTCCTCCCGCATAAATGGACGTTCGCAGTGCTTCCAAAATTCATGGCATAATCTGCCGAAGCGGTGAAGATGCTCATTTCTGAGCCACAAATTTTTAGACAACGACCATACTATTGGCCCATTGTCACTTCCCAGATTGCTTGAACGAACATTATTTACATTTAAGATGAACCTCGTACACAGATGCCATAGACCTACATGACAAGAATCGAGTAGACTACTTACGTTTCTTTGTCCATCTAAAGTAAAGTTCGCGTTAAGTGTTACCGGGACTACTGAATAATCTACGGCCATGCTTAGTCCCTTGGATACAGCACTTCCCTTAAGTGGCTTAGGTAAGATACCAAGGCCCCATAACTTTTATATGCGGCAAATTTCCGCCATACCACTACTTGGCGTAATAATTGCCCATCTACCACTGTGTTCAATACACTACCACACACGTGACGTCAGCTTGTAAAATATCCCAAATGCCACTGCTTCTATCCCAAATGCCACCAGTCTAGCAGACAAATGCAGTAGTAGTTTTACATAAAGGAAAGATCAAAGTTTGTATTATAATAGATCTAAATCTCTATCTATAGTCTCTTAATTAATCCTTTCGAGCTCTTTTTCTTGATCGCGTTGATAGGGCTAGAGGCTCTTCGCTTTAGATATTACTCTCCTCTTCATCTCTACTCGCTATAAGTCTTTTGTTTCCACCTAGTGGACTTAATATAACATTAATAGTAATATTAGGAATAGAGCTAGATGTCCCGAATGTAAAGCTATTATTCGTAATAGTAGAATTAATATAAGTAACTTGTGAAGCGGCTAGATCTACTTAAGAGCTATTACTGCTCCGCTGTTTATCTACGTCTGGCTATAGCTGCTAGTCTATAATTGGCTGGGAGACTGGCGCTTTAGGGGATAGGGGCTGCTAGGTTGAGTATTCTGCTTCCGTTATAGATGCCTGTACTATATAAGGTCGACCGTATTCGTTATTTCCGTTCCCGTTTACTGCTTGCCTAGCAGCTCTAATTCCCCAAGCCTAGTAACGTTCTCTTATTGCCTCGATTTCCGCGAGGCTCGCTTGTATAGCTCTAACCCGTTACTATAAGGTACTATACTCTCTTGTGTCTAACAGTTAGGAAATTAAAGATAGGCTAGATACGGTTTAATTAGGAGGTTAAGATAATACCTCTTAATTAGGTATAATCTGTTCGGGACAGTACTAGATAGGTATAATCTAACTAGGACGATTTAAAGTATCTAGGTATTATTAAAAATATATTATACCTAATTAATACTAGTTTTGAGCCTCATTCTGTTACTCCTTCAGACCGCTTAACAATACTAGATTTCTAATCCTCCGGGCCTCCGTCTCCCGCGTCCTTCGCTTTATCCTTTTCTAGACTAGGCGACCTCGCGAGGGAGCGTAAGGAGGTAGTATTGTAACGCTATTAGGTTTGAGATCGTCTAGTAAAACTAATAATAGAGAGTACTTATATGTCACACCTGTTATGATCCGGGACCCCTACGGGAAGTGCGCGGCACCTATTCGGGCCTAGCCAGGTCCCGTGACCCACGGGTATATACTC
>JAQGEP010000264.1:0-54675 GCA_028476805.1 Acrocalymma vagum
GTATAATAGTTTATTAAGTATTTTTTAAACTAATCTATTACTCTACCTATAAAGAATATTATAATATATTAGATCTTTTACTTCTTTTTTTTAGGTATTTACTATTTAAGTTAAGGTAGAGTATTATAAAGGCTAAAAAGCTTTATAGCTTACTTCTAGTTTTATTAAACTTTTTAAGTTTTAAAAGTTTTAATAGTTTATACTATAGTCTTTATTTTATTTTTTTAATCTACTTTTTTATATTTTTATTTACGCTATTTTTCTTATTTCTTAAAAGTACCTCTATTTAAACTATTAATTTATTAAAGGCTTCTTTTTACTATTAGCTTTATTCTTTTAAAAGGTTAAGGTTTTACTTTATTTTTTAGAAGCTAGTATTATCTAATAAGGTAGTAGCTATTAGGGCTAGAGTATTAAATAGAGCTATTATTAGTTAATATAACTTAGTATATACCTAGATTAGCCTTTAAGATATAATTATTAAAGTATAATAGGGCAACTTAGATATCGCCTTAAAGGGGTATAGTAAGAAGTAAGGCTTAGGTAGTAGTAAGTAGGTTACGTAATATAAACGTTAATTAGATACTAAGGAGTAGCTATAAAGGGCGTTATATAGTAGGCTTTAATAGAATAAGATATAGGAGGTCTAAATCGTAGATTAACGATATCTTCCTAGCGAAGACTTTCTACGTATTTATATATCTAAGCTCCTAAGATAGATTCGTGAATTCGTTGTCGCGAATCCGCGAATCCTGGGATTCGTTCGCTAAGCATCACGAATCCTGTTATGTAATCCTCAATCACGTGTCTAGGTTATAGTCCTCGGGGTCTTTATACGTCCTGTTCAACCATTCGATTTCCCATTCGTCGAGTGCATGCAAGTGCCCCTCCCGGGGTCCTCGTCTCCTGTGGTACGAAGTAAACCTGTTTGGTCTGACCATAACACCACCGAATAATCCTACGGCTACACAACTGCCTGCGGCCCAGCCCACTTGGGAAGGAGTGAGCAATAGCGTAAGCCCCGTAACATTACTACTCTAATATTTAAGGTCTTATATAGAATACTATACTATTAATACGCTAGATAACTCTTTTAACATAATTACTTACTTAATAGTAAGAATCTAACTCTTATTAAAGAGTAGGTAATTATATACTATATACTTAAGCTTAGTAACTATAGATTTCTACCTATAAAGTCTTTAGTACGTAAAATAGCTAATACTTTATTAGTAAATTAGGACTAGAAGCCTATTAGTAAGAATTAGATAGATAGATTTATTAAATAATTAAAAGAGCTTAAAACTTACTAAAGTTATTTATATAATTACTAGTAAGCGTTAAGTAAAGATCTAGTAAAAATTAAGGCCTAGTTTAAGCTAGTAGCTGTAACAGCCGTTACAGATCATCTCTCCCAGAGCCATGACAAAGTGTGACAATTCAGCTGGCGCGCTAAGGCGCTAGTCGGTGGGGTGGAGTCTGATCCGAATCAGCGCACATTCGGACTACCTATGGCGGAAATCGAGTCGAGGTAGAACCGGACCCAGTCCGGCCTTTCCCTATAGAGCCAATATATACCGTTAGTCCCGCCTCTCCCCAGACCATATTCGGGCTTAGGGAAGAAGTAATATAGGAATTTACTAGAAAAGGATTTAGCCCTTATAAAAGGAACTAAATCCTCTTAGATAGATTAGTAGTTCTTTTATATCCTTTCGTACAAGGCCTATTGGCGATTAATATATTCGTGGTTTCCTTCTCCCCACGCACTCCCATATGCCTCTGAGTGGAGTCCTACCAGTAACGGATACTAATCGACCAGCGCCGATACAGTAGCTAATATAAAAGTAAAGTATAGTATATAGAATAAAGATATATAGAATTTTAATAAGACTAGCTTTATAATAGGTATAATTTAGTCTTAGCTTATAATAATAGGCTTAGAGAGATATAATAAGTAAAGCCTAATTTAGAAGAGTAATTATAAGTAAGTTATAGTAATCTAGAAGATTAGTACTACTAGCTAAGTTATACTATTATATATTATTATAAAGGATAAGTAATTAATTAGTAACTAGTTCCTAGAATTACCTTCTGTGACACCTATTACAGTCCGGGACCCCTACGGGAAGTGCTCGGCCCCTAACGGGGACTAGTTAGGTCCCGTGACCCACGGATATACTCCGAACCCTAAACCCTTAAGCTTCCCTCAAGGATTTGTCTACATATATATCAATACAAGCCCATTACATCTCACGTGCTTTACCTGCCTGCTAGTTATCCCTCACACTAATCTATAAGCTAATTACGAGTATGCTATAACGACTTACAGCTTACTAACTCGCTTGTAACTATTAAATAAAGTACTAATTTATAGCTTTATATATCGACACGATTTAACTATATAACTGCTTTGTTGCTGCTGAAAATCTGCCCTACTGTTATGGTTATACCAAACAGGTTTACTTCGTATCATAGAAAGCGGGGATCTCGGGAAGCCCATCTTCGTTATCTGGACGAATAGGAGATCGAGTGGCTTAACAGTGTGTACGAGGACCCCGAGGACCATAACCTAGACACGTGTCTAAGGATTACATAACAGGATTCGCGATTCGTAGATTCGTCTCACCTCAGGAGCTTGAATATATAAACACGTAGAAAGTCTTCGCTAGGAAGATATCGTCAATCCACGATTCAGACCTCCTGCATCTTGTTCTATTGAAGCCTACTGTGTGGCGCCATCTATAGCCACTCCCCAGTATCCGATTGACGTTCACATTCACGTGACCCAATACCACTTCCTGCCTCCTCACTTCTCACCATACCCTTTCGAGGTTATCCCCAAGTAACCCCGTTACACCTACTCAATTCACCCCCTATCGGCTGAAGCTCGGCTGGAAGGGCACTGTCCGAAAACTTTATTGACGCAGCTGTATGCTATGCCCTACAGCTCCTTTTGGTCCTAGCGAGCCGTTTCGCGTTACCTATAACCCTCTTAGTAATAATAAGCCGTCCGTGTCTTACTAAGGGAAGTCCTAAGGTAACTCAACGCCGCGTAGCTACTAGCCTTACGCCTCTACTAACTAAGCTTGTATTCCTCTCCCTTATTAGGGCCCTCCTTTAGTATCTCTGTAACCTTAGCTTCGCCGTTACGCCGTTGTAGATAGGGATGCATAAGTCGCTCTATTTGGTACGCTTAGTAGCAGGTTGCGGGCACCACGCTTAAGACTCTCCTTTTAATCACCTCTTATTATTTATCCCTTACAGTGCACTTCTCTTCTACCCAGCGTATCCATTAACGCTTGAACATCATAAAGCCACTTGTCGGCACGCTCATCCAATTTTCCAACGGGAACATGGAATTTTCCTTGCTGGGCTACTGCTTGGAGACTTGTTGCGCAGAAGAGAGCTGTGAGCGCCTTCTAAAGGTGTTGTGCGAGCTGCCACTTTCATGAGAGCTCGCATGGCGGAACCAACCATGGATGGATCGGAACTCTGGAGATTGGATCGCACGACACCAGGAAGGACTGAATATGCAGTGATTCCTACACAGGGAAATTTAGTTAGACGCACAATTTCACGCTACTTTATGGGAGAGCTACTTACCTTGTGAAGAATATCGGTCATTCATTTCTTTGGCGTCTCGGATGCTGGCTTGTTTGGAATGACGATGTCGTTGCCTATTGTCATTTCATCAGCGTTGTGGCACGATTAGGTGGCATCTGCAGTGTGCATGAAATGTATACATACCACACTTGGAACATGCCGTCTGCACTGGTCATGTTGATATCGTCGAATTGGATGGTCTTGGGCCCAGTAAACGCCAGACCACTTGCGACATTGATCACTCGTACGCGGTTCTCACGTCGGTGATATGAGGCAGTTGACAGTAAGAGCAGCATGAGGGTCTGAGTGAATATGTGTGGAGCTAAATAGGTGACTTGCCATTGTGTTTCAAATCGGTCGACAGTAAGAGCACATGGGGTCGCCATGACCTATTTATTATCAGCAGCTGATATGGGACCCGAAGGGTAAGCTTGCAAGGCATAAAACATACGCCCGCATTATTGATCAAGATATCAAGACGGCCCTCTCGTGTTTTGAATTCCTCGGCAGCAGCCTTGACAGCCCGCAAATCTGTGAGATCTAATCGCAGGAAATGAAGGTCCAGGATCTGAAGAGTTGACTGGGACATGGCCCGAATTGCGGTTTGTACACGGTCTTTTGAGCGGCTGGCAATATAAACTCGTGCACCGCGCAGAGCCAGCTGGTTTGCGGTTTCGTATCCGATGCCGGAATTCCCTGATATACTAGTAAGGTGATTTGGTTCTTGAAGAAGCATATTTGTCGTGAACTTACCTCCGGTAACAATCGCAACGTATCACCCGCAAATCTGGGATGTCATTTTCAGAGAATTGTTCTGTATGGCAAGGCATTTTATAGAATGATTCGCTAGGTAGGTTCGATGAGAAGTGTGAGAAAGAGACGAACAAGTAATGTGACATTCCATATTTGAAGTGAGCGAGAACGATGTAGTTTATTTAAATAAGTTCCTTCCATTCAAGATGCAAACAATCCAACAAACCAGCCAAAATCCTAGAATAGCTAATCGGGCGACTTCAAGTTTTCAGGATGGCCGCAGGAGTCTGCAAGTTGCCTTCCACTGTGGAGCAAAGCAATCATGGCCACCATTTCCAGCCGGTGTAATCTTTGTGTATGGCACATTTACATAGACCTGACCGTTTTTAGGATATAATATGGTCGCTCTGGTCAACGTTTATTTCGCGTAAATGTGGCTGAACCGCGCCGCTAAGGCGAAAATTGTTTCGTCAAAAACGCCGACTTGTGCAAGGCTTTGTCGGTCTTCATCCATTAGCCATTGTTACTGACGCTCGATTCCTAGTTTTCTCGGCCGAAGTAGCGTAGTGGCTGCTCATGATGGCTCCGACAGTACAAATCAGTAAGTAATGTGGTCGCAAATTCGAAACCGTGCCCTCAGCCCCCACCCGCGAGAAGATCTTACACGAATTCACAGTCACAAATCCAGTAAAGAAGCATTGATCCATCATGCGCATATTAACAGAAGTCTATTTTTACCCTGGCACAGATCAGTTTCCCGCAGGCCGTGGACAAGGTGCATGGGAATTGACCTTCACCCCAATAACATGATTGGCACATACGATTCCTCAGACTATTCCGGAGTTATCGTAAAGCCTCATGGTCCCGTACGGCCTCGCGAAGTCCAAGAAACATCAGCACTAGGTACAGAGTTTGCGGTTTCGAATTGTGGAGATCAATTGATATTGTGTCCGCGCATGTCAATCTCTAGGGCTGAGCAACTCGATGACTATGGGTATATAGAGTACAATAAGCCTGCCCATTGTAGTTTTTGCATCAATCCATCAAGCAAACTCCAAGCGTGTTGACCTCTTCATTGATCCTGGAAATTTCTACATATCTTACCCACACATTCATTCTCGATTGAAGCCCTACCGCATCGGCATGAACATCCTCTTCGTCTCTCGGTCTAGTGATGGGTCGCAACCAGTGTGCCCTGTTGGGCATACAGGTGACATTGAGATCATTCATGCCGTTGGAAATCTCACCTTTCACGAATTCGCTACAATTCTGTCTGGCTCATGTGCATTGGCAAGTTGGCTGATCAGCTGTTTCCTCGTCTTCCGGCATGCAACCAACTACACGAACCCCGTCCAGCAACGCCAAATTATACGAATTATTTTGCTCGTTCCCTGGTGTGCTTTGTCCTGCTTCCTTATTGTGTGGCAGTCACAGGCTGGAGCCTATTTGGTTGAATCACTCGACTTTGGGTGTGCCATATTGCTTGCCGCATTTCTCCTTCTGCTGTGCGATTATGTGCTTTCGGCTTCAAATGGCTTCGATAAATTATTTGGACCTGGTGCGCAGCAGCGTGGCGTGCTTGCTGGTAAAAGCCCATCGTGGCTCAAGGTACGAACTCAAGCGATTTCCATCCACCTAGTCTTTCTAATCAAACGATCCAGCGTATCTGGTATGGAGTCCTCCAATTTATTCCCACCAGCCTTATCATCTGGTTTGTCACCGTCATCACTCTTGCTGTTGGGTTTTACTGCGAAACGTCGAATAGCCCGCGCTTCGCCCACATTTGGATGACAATCTTTAAAGTCGTTGTGACGATTATCTCCGTTGTTTGCGTATTCAAATTCTACGGACGAGAGAAACGTTTATTGAAGCCCCATGGTGTCTTCTTAAAGTTCTTTGCTTTCAAGGGCATTATTGGATTGAATGTTCTCCAAACTGTAAGTTATAGCAGCTCTACTCACCGCACTCAGAGATATGCTAACTGCGAAGTAGTTCATTGTGAACATTCTCAGTGGACAGGATGTTATCCAGCCTTCCGCGTACCTCGCCTATCACGATATTCACAGCCTCTCATCTTTCCTTCTTGCTTGTGAGATGCCACTTTTCGCTATCCTCATAGTGGTCTCCTTCCCACTTCCCAGCTCCAAAAATGGGCAAGGCCCAGCTGCGGGCCCAATAACGGCTATCGTCGAAGCATTCAATATTATGGACATACTATCGGCATTTGTAAGAGGACCGATGCATCTCGTGAGGAATCAGCAGAGAGCAATAATTCCGCAAGATAGTATCAAGGTTTCAATCTTGACTGACACCAATCCACCGGAATATCCAAGTGACGAATATAATCGGGAGGATGCACTTAATACTAGGTACTATGGAACTGATAGTATACTCGACGGCGCGGGATCGAGGCGCAACGATGCTAGATTCGGCAACTCTGCGTGAAGTCAGCAAGGTGGATAGGAGTATGGGATAGTTTCGTGATACTTCATATTGTCCTTAAGTGAGCGCATTTGCATGAGAGTCTGGCAAAGGTGTTTTACAATGTTGTATAACTTGGTACTGAGGGCAATCATTTGTTCAGTAAAGATGTAAAGCTGCGTAGTATGAGACTAGCGTGTATTCTCGGCGGCTCTTTTCTACTATAGACAATTGGTGACCAGTAGTTATTGATCTCCATCGAGTCGTATTTGTCAGTCAACGAGTTCATTACTAAAATTTGTTGGATATTTCCCCCAAGAATGCGATGACCATGCAATCTCTCCGGAGTCGGTATCATCATACGAGGCATTGATTAGTAAACAGACCGATTCGCAATATATTTTATGGAATATAAGAGTCAAGGTCTCAAGCAACGTAAAGCCTATCTGTAATAATACCATTCTGCTCTTGCTTTCCCACTATTAAATCTGATATGTTGTTTCAACATCTCGGGGCTTGAATTGGATGAATGGACCATTTTTCCAACTGGTGAAGTGAGCTGCTAGTTCAAATTCCACACCATTGCGGGTATGAATTTCTCCAATTTTACCCTGAGGGCCATCAGCGCTCTTCCAGTCGGACCTATACATGACCTGGGCCAGCAAAGTCGTGATCTCCATATAAGCCAGGTTTTTCCCGATGCAACCACGAGATCCCAACGAAAAGGGCACAAAGGCCCTCTTCGCAAGCTCAGCTTGTTTTCCATCCTGAAAATCCGGTAGCCATCGCTCAGGTATGAACTTATTTGGTTCCTGAAAGTAATTAGGGTTGCGCTGGATCGAAGCGATGCAAGTCGCGACATCAGTTCCCTTGGGTAAGGGAATGCCACTGACTATATCTGTGATCTGCATTTCTCTCCACAATGGTGCAGCAACAGAGGGCGCCATTCTCATAGATTCGTCGATGCAGGCTCGGAGGTATGTGCATTCCGTAAGTTTGGGGCTGGAGCGTATCTCATCGACACTGTCGAATTTATTCCGAATCTCGGCAGCTAGTTTTGCGTACTTATCTGGATTTCGAGCAAGATAGAAAAAGAAGGCAGATATTACGACCGAGGATGTGTCGGTACCTGGGAGGATTAGCTGTCTCGAAACATCCAGCGGCATCTCGCAAATTCTCGTGGTGAATCATACCCGCGACTATCAAGACGGATGCGTCGGCTGCTAGCTCACTCGGAGATACATCCTGGAGCTTCTTCCCATCAGAGAGAAGGTTTCCGAAGATATCATCTACCTCTTGTCCCTGCCCAAGAGCGATTCGTTCTCGGGCAAATTCCTTGGCCTTCTCATTGAATGCGCGAGCCGCTCTGAAGTATCCAGGCATGAACATGTACTTCAACCACGGATATTTAACAAAAGCGGGCTGTTCTACAGCTACACCACAGTAGAAGGTAATGCTGTCGATTCCTTGAGTAAGTGAACGATGGTCAGGTTTCGTGAGGAGGTCTTTCGGGGTGTAGAAGGCCACTTTGGACATGACATCAAATGTGAAGTATGCACCTGAAAACCAAGTCAGACCTGCCTGTCCGAGAATCGTTTCATGTAGTTCGCCTACTTATGTGTCCAATATCTCGCGCTGGTGTCCACTGCGACTTCTCTTGGCTGTTTTCGAGAACTCCAAGAACAGAGTCGCAAAAAACCTTGGCCGTGTTGAAAATAAGCGGCTCATATTTTTGCAAAGCGACAGTCGAGAAAGCTCTACTCAAAAGCCGCCTTCTGGGTGCATGTTCGTTCTGATCAATTGCGTTGATGATGCTGACTACACCATCTCCCCGAAAACTAAAGTAACCCTTGGATTTTTTGGTCCTTGTGGGGCTGTTATAGATGTCTAACACAGTCAGATGTTACTGAGCAAAATAAACCATGAAGAGTACCTTGTAATCCTTCAATGTTGTTGAATAGTAGACCGTTTGGCCTATAACGTACAACATCACCTACCGCTAGTTAGTAATGCTAGCAATACTACTGCGGCATGAACTCACCATATCTTTCATGGCATCTCGTTATGTCTATGGTAATGTTTCCAGTGTACGACTGGTAGGCTGCGTACCATGAGGTTAATTTTCCAAGGAGAGGCCCTGGTTGCGACGCAAGTGGATGAAAGTACAGTCGATACACGGCAGTGGATAGCTGTCAAATCGTTAGCCGCATGTATCAAATCTCTCGAATGTCCATACAAGATAAATAATAGCGCTTCCAATAGCAATACTAGCGGCGGTAAACCAAGATGTTTCTGGTACTCCTAAAAGCCTTGTGGCTGTCATTGTGAGAAATTCCGTATTGCTTGTAAATGCTCCTATCGTACTCGCGCTAAGGAATGCGCAATGAGGTAGCGATGGCTTGTCCGAGCCACCAAGTTATTTAGCTATCTATATAATCAAGTTTGTAGCATGGTCTTTGGGACTCAAAACGATCGGCCTGATTAATCATCATCGACCTTGGTCACAAGCAGCAGATGAGAAAATACAAAGATTAGTCCGCCAAATCCATGCAAAACATCATGACGCAAACCAAACATGGATCTGAACCACTATATAGCAGCCAGAATGCATCATCGACGATGTACATACGGATTCCGCCATTTTTTCATCTCGGCCGAAACGAATGTGTCCCAAGCCAGCACAATCAAAACACAGGAACGTATGGTTTCTTCGTAGTATCCACATAAGATTACTCAACAACCGAAACAGATCCTCACTATCCTATCATTCTTTGGGCCTCGGCTTAAAATAGCTTATAGAAACTAACAATCTATTCGATGCATAAATACTGTCTCACTCAAGCCAGAGCAGGGCAATTTAGGAATTCTCCGGGCTACACATTTTCGTATCAAAAAATTGAGGTGCGTGCCCTAGGACCAAAAAGTACTCCATAATGTATTCAAGATAGGTAGGCAAACGACATAATTTCTAGACTCCTCGCGCGTTTAAGCAGAATGTAGTAATTTCAATACTGAATATGGATTCATGTTTGTAGACAGCAAGTTCAACTGAGACTGGAGAACCGGCCCGACTAATTTGATGATTACTCATACATGTAGGCCAAGATTCAACAATCTTGTATGCATCTAGAGGCAAACGTCTTGGATAAATCGGTTACGGTAACGATCTGCTATGCTTTGATCAAGAGGTAATATTTAAGTACGCTGGACGCCGCGGTTATCCCATAATAGGATTGTTTTTAAAGGAAGATTTTGTGTAGTAAATTAACGTTTGGTGACATCATCCTTCATTTAGGCTTCGAAATGGATACTCACAGCAAGGTGACCATAAGCACCCTTTTCAATACTTACTCAATAAGCTATTGTAGATGACAAAATTTACGCACCAAACTATACCACACCGTTTACCTACTCAATGATTACGAAGACTGCGTCGCTGATGCACATGTTAGGCTTGCTGCGCAATCCCACCCGTAAAAGCGGAATATGACCCCATTGGATCTTATGAAACCTTCGGAGGCCTAAAAACATGTATGCTTCTATATTCTTATCTCAACTAGCCCACAATTGTCTGATGGCCAACTCCGTCAGACAAAACCGGCCCTGCCAATGCTACTTTGGCAATTCTTGTGGTCTACGACATCTTCGCCTTTTGCCCACAGATTCTGCAGGGCGCCGACCTGCTCGCCCAGGCAACCAATACCCAAGTCTACATGCCTGACTTCTTGAAGGGCAATGTTGCGGATCACTCATGGGTACCACCAGACACGGACGAGAAGATGAAGGCGTTCACTGCTTTCATCCAGGGGCCAGCATCATTTTCGGCTGCTGAGGGCGCAATTCCGGTGGTCATTAAGGATATTACGGAGAAGAGTGATGCAAAGATTGCTAAGTGGGGTGCACTAGGTTTCTGTTGGGGTTACAAGGTAAGTTCCTATTTAAAGTTCTGAAGGGAAGAGTGAACGTATGAGAGAAAACCACATTATCTCTATGTCTTTTTTTCGTACATGCATTCGACCGATCTGCTGAATTTGTGCCCTCATAGGTGATTGCAAACCAATCCGGTGCTGGTTCACCGTTCGTTGCTGCTGCAGGGGCACACCCTTCCTTCCTTTCTGCAAACGATGCAACTTCCATCACGATTCCCTTCTGCATCCTCCCATCCCAACATGAGGACCAACAGGCTTGTAAGGACTTTGCGGCTAAACTCAAGGCGGACAAGCACATCGAAGCCTTCATGGACATGCCTCACGGCTGGATGGCAGCGCGGTAAGTTTGCATTCCTGGATATTGGCAACAAGTGGATGGTACTGATAGAGGCAATAGCGGGGACTTGAAAGATGCTCACTGCAAGGCAGAATTTGAGAGGGGCTACAATATAGTTGGCTCGTTCTTGAACAAGCACCTGCGATGAAGTGCATTGCAGGAAAATGTGATGAGAAAGTTGCTGAACTTGAAATGAACCACGAAGAACGACACGTTTCAGTAACAATTGGTAACTAATGCGTTTAGAAGAGCTTTGTTGGGTCACATTGAAGGTTTCTTTGCTTGCTAGCTAGCTTTAGCGGCCAAGAATCTCCACGGTCCTGTAATGATGTTGAGCTGAAATGAGTCCAGTGATGTTTTAATGTATGTTTCCTTGAATCCGGCTAATTCAAAAAGTAACATAATCCTGGCAGAGTTGGAGCTCTACAAGATTGATACTCCACTCCTACTCGATACCCTAGACAAGATGATTATGGCAGGGAATGCGACTAATCCCCATTAATTTTGTTTACTAAACTGCTGCTCTGAGTTGCATGAACGAATGGGAAGTTGTGATCTCTTTTAGTGATGAGGGGGGATATGAGTAATCATGCTTGAGAGATTCATTTGTTGCGGACGAACAATGCAATGTATACAAGTTCTTCAACCCGCAACCATAGTTTCCACTTTGCAAGCCATATCTGAACTTCCAATTTGTTCATTACTCCCCTCTATCTAGTCTGCGCTTGCACGAAACTTTCACGACTCTCAAAATATCGATATGGCAGCAGAGGACATATCTCCAGATTTTCCGTTTGAGAAAAAACGTGTCAGAACTCTAGATTCAACTATGGCTTATGTTGATACCGGATCTCCTCCTACCAAATCCAAAACAACTGTTGTCTTTGTGCACGGAAACCCGACGTCATCCTACCTGTGGCGTAACATCATTCCGCACGTTTCGCCTATTGCTCGTTGCGTAGCGCCTGATCTTGTAGGCTTTGGCGATTCGGGCAAGATGCCATCGAACGGATACTATATAAGAGAACATGTTGAGTACTTTGGAGCGTTTATGGAAGCTGTGGTGCCAGCGGATGAGAAAGTTGTGTTCGTTATACACGACTGGGGCTCTGCTTTGGGATTCGATTGGGCACGCAAAAATGAGCAGCGTGTGGCTGGACTGGTTATTATGGAGTTTATATATGCCACCTTAACTCCGAAGGACTTCGTAGGCTGGGGTGAACGCCTTATGAAAATGCGTGACCCAGACACTGGACATCAGCTCGTTTTGGAAGAGAACTATTTCGTTGAAGTTATTCTCAAAAAGCATGGAACTTCAAAGGGAATCTCTGAGGCTGTGATGGAACACTACCGCCGCCCATTTGCAAATCCCACCGACCGCGAACCGCAATGGCGGATGCCGAACGAGATTCCGCTTGAAGGTCGTGCGCCAGATGTTGGTAAAATGATTTGGCAGTTTTGGGAATGGATGAAGGCGGGAAATAACCAAGTTCCCAAGTTAATGTTCTGGGTTGAGCCAGGCATGTTGTTACCGCCGCAAAAGGTGAAAGATGTGGCCGAATGGATGGGCAATCCCAAGGTCATTGGACTTGGGCCCTCTGGTCATTTCCCGCAAGAAGAATACCCTCACCGCATTGGCGAGGAGATTAAGAAGTTTTTGGGCGAAAACGGCGTACAATAAGAGCTCAATCATTATCAGTGTTGTAGAAATGCAGGACTGGAGCGGCGCGGGAATCAAATCGTCGCACTTGGTAGTCACCAGCAAGCTACTTGGAACGAAAAATACAAAGTAACATAGGGTGTCTCAATTTTTATGTAAATTATTCGGTAATCAGGACCAGCTCCATACCCAGCGGACCAGCAGTCCGTTCGTGTTTCCCCCTTGTAAATAGCCTACTGATCATCTTTGAGTCCCACCATTTTCAAGGAATCTTTCCAAAGCCGGGCCTCGTTCTTGGGATCATAAGCATGGCCTGCGAACCCTACACCCGTGATCTCGTGCTTGTCGTTTCCACGGGTTGTTTTTCCGCATTCCGCAAGATATTCTCCGCCCTTATTCTCCCATTCTTTTCCAATCGCAGCCCACACCGTTGTTGCAGCGCCCTGCTCTGGTGACTTCATCATTTTGTACGCATTCTCGTCGCTCTTAAGGTTTTCGAGTGATTCAGGGTCCATATACTGCATTAATCCTGTTGCAATTACGCCAGGATGAAGACTAGTTGCGTGAAGACCTTTCGATCCGTATCGCCGCTCAATCTCATTGGCCATGTAGAGGCTCGCAGTTTTTGCCTGTCCATAAGAAACCCACTCGTTATATTCGGTCTTCTCAAAATTGTAGTTGTCTGACTCATTGATCGAGGCAACGTGATGGGCTGAAGAAGAGAGGTTGACGACTCGAGATGACAATTCAGGGGTGGCGCTGGCTAGAAGAGCTGGTTTCAAGAGCTGGAAGAGCAGAAAATGGGCGAGATAGTTGACCCCAAGTTGCATTTCGAAGCCGTCCTTGGTCTTCTCCAGCTTAGGCAAGGCCATGATACCGGCATTGTTGATGAGGATGTTGACTTGGTTGTTGGACTTCTCCAGAATGGTTTTCGCGGCCGTACGCACACTTTGCAAGGAAGTATTATCCATCTCAACGAGTTCAATGCGCCCTGGCTCGAGTATGCCGTCCAGAGCAGTCTTGGCCTTCTCCAGATTTCGTGCCGTCAATAGCAACTTTGCGCCAGTCACAGACAGGGCGCGAGCCGTCTCAATACCTATTCCAGACGAAGTGCCAGTGATGACCACAACTTTTCCAACTAACTTGCCCTCAACTCCTTCATCCTTGATAATCTGAAGAGCCGTCGGACGAGCGTCCCTTGGGCCATTGGGGTTTGCGTGAGCTTCTGCGTAGCGAGACATTGTGATTGAATAAAGAATTTGTAGTTTTGAGACTGGGTAGTAATGTTAATTAAAGTGATGTTGATGAGATGTTCTGATTCATATTTTGGGAGTGATGGCGGGCTATTTATCTTTCTGTTGTGTCTCTGCACCTTCAAAACCGCCCGAAATTTGCATCTCTCTCTTACTAATATCCGGACCAAAAGGATGTCGGCGGTGAAATGCGTTTAATGCCGCAACGGACGGAGTGTCTGTGTTTGCAGCATTCTTCGCAATGTTCTAAAGTTCAAAGCATTGGAACTGGAAAGTCTAAATCAGGCCGCTTTGGACTGGTCCGTAAATCTACCTTGACCTACTCTTTTAATGGCAGTCAGATTCGCCAAGAATAATGCAATAAGATAAGGTTACCTAGATGGTAGCTGCCACAGTGGCCTGCCATTTGTTCCCCGACAAATCTAGATGGCTTTGTGGTAATAGATGGCGATACACGGACAGTAAGTTACAAATCAATCCAGCCACGGTACTTACTGGTAGTTCCCTTGATATTATCGGACCAGCTCAGGTCCGATGGACTCCGACAATGATTGCCCACGACTACTACTGGCCACCATTCTGACACAGCTCGCAAGTCAGCCACCGACCTAAACCCTTTAAGGTAACCTAATTCGCCAAGACAATTTTGCTGACTCGTTTGGTTGAATGAATGGCTTTTCGATTCGGACCTACTCGATCTAGTCACTTCCTTAGTCCCTGTTTCGCCTTCGGATAGTCTACCAGTGGTAGAGCCTTGGCGAAATGACGCTCCTTGAAGAGTTAGCCTCCACTTTCGTTCAATCCGTCAATCTTTGACCTCCGCATTCTATCGCTGGCATAGAGTAGACCATGAGAGCAAAACGAAGGAACGTATGCCAAACTTGCAGATCTCGGAAGCTCGCTGTAAGTTCTTGCTCCAAGCGCCACCCTAGCATGCAGATCAGCTTGCTGACCGCTTCTTCAAGTGCGATGGGAAACAGCCGGCATGTTCCCAATGCATTCTCCGACAGATCCCCTGTAGTGGTTATCGGCAAGAATTTCTTTTCGTGCCTCAGGTCTCTTTCGAAATCGAGAATCAGGTGGAGACAAAAGATGAGAGCGAAGAAACTATTGGCTCCCAAAAGAAGCCGCTTGCTAACGCAAATGGAGACCTGGCCCAACCCATTAGAAGCTCTCGGCCAGCCACGCCCATTAGAAGAGATACTCAATTGGAAACGAAGAGTTCCGAACTGGAAGATGATATACAAATTATTGTCCAACACTATGCCCCCATCGACAGCAATGCCCCCGCGGAGTCCAACTCGCATCACAATCAGATCTGCGGAGCATGGGTTGAAGTTCTTCCATTTGTTTCCGTAGGCATAAGAAAAGCGAATTTCCTGTGGTCTGCAATCAAGACTTTGGCTATTGTTATACGGCATCATGAATCGGGAAACAAGTTGTGTCAGCCCCAGATACTTAGAATGTATGGTGATTCTCTTGGACTCATGCGCAAGGCGCTCGAGGAAACTCAGGATGCCTCTTATATCGAGCACAGTACCGCAATCATGTGCCTGGCAGTGACCGATGTAAGTGTTGTTGAGCTTGGAGATGTCTACTCCAAACTGACAGAAATCTACAAAGATTATGCTTCCCACATTTGAATCGGGTTGGATGATGCATGTAAAAGGCGTTGGAAATTTAGCGGAATGCCTCGGACCAGAAACATTCAGTAGCGGCATTATGCATACAATTTTCATGGGCTTCAGACCCTTGCTAGTAAGTCACGAGCGCGTGGATCTACAAAGGCTATGTTACTCATCATTTGTGGCGTGTTTCCCAGTTGATTAGTTCGATCCTACAACGAGAAAAGACGTTTCTTGCGCGAGAGGAATGGACCACCATCCCGTTTCGCGGACAGCCTGGCTCTGTAATGCAGCTCCTGCTTAACAAAGCCAGCAAGCTTCCGGCGCTACTAGAGAGTTACAACGAGATAGCAGAGCATAAGGAGGTTTCCAACACTGTCGCAATCGACCGGCTCAGGGAAAGCTTCCAAAATATCCTCAAGAGCTTTCAAGAGTGGGAACTCATGTTACACTCTGAAGCAGCATCTCCTGTGTTTTGGTCAAGGCCTGATCCCGAGAACCTGTTGGGTCCAGATGTAGATGCTCTCTGGTTCCCAAACATCATGATTGCGAACAGTCTGAACCATTGCTGGGCCTTAGAGATTATCGCAACAAAGCATCTCAGCATGCTAGGCGGAGCAATTTCTACTGCAAAGGGGTATTGCCAACAAGCATCCTTATGTACGATCTCTAATTCTCCCAGTGAAAAGTCAATCGCGGCACTAGCAGAAATGATCTGTGCCAGTATGCCATACCTAATGCAGCCGGAGATGAAATTATACGGCCCGGGCTCTGCTTTCTTCACTTTCCCAACAGCTATTCAAGTATTTCAAAGTGAGCCGGATCACTACAGCGTTCAACTTTCGCGCTGTCGGCGCATACTCGATCAGCTGGCGAGCATTGGATTCCACTTCCCGCGTACCTAGGAATTACGTATCTGTAGGAGCAGTACATTTTGTCTGAATAGATTCTAGAGCTCGAGCGATTCGTTGGCGAATTGACGACGGCCATAAGCGCCGGGGCGGCTTTTGGTTCCGGCGGCGGTATGTGGATGTGAGTGTGAAACCGATCGGGGATCGGGCTGAACTAGTACAGAATCAGCTATTACGTAGGCTAAATCCGTGACATTGGTTATCTACACATCACTCATCATTCTAGGCCCCTATGTTAAAGGAACGTGGAGTGGGTATTTGGCAGTGTATATCATTGCTTTGAATGAACGACGTATGTACCTTTTATCCAACAACCAACTCTTAATTTGTATCCAAAAGTTTTACTATGTAAGGACCAGGCTCTGGGAATATTGACAGAATCGATTCGATGAGTAGCTATGGTGAAAGAGGTTCTGAAGTACAGTACAGGTTTTCAGTGCCAAGGCGCTAACCCGAATGGTGTAGCTGCGAGGGATAACCATCTGTCGCGAAGCTCGGTGGCTGTGCGCACTCTTTATCATTCTTACATTCAGGAGCTCGCCCGAAGATAAAGTTTTTGGCTGGGCTGAGAGCTAAGCTCCTCAGGCGGAATAACTTTCCTCCGAGGAGCTCGGTATATATAGCTGCGAGCAGCCGAGTACAAATCAATCCGTGTTCTATCAATTGATCACCCTAAAACCTATGTTACCCTGCTCTCCCTAGTCCTCCACATCATCCCTAGTACTTAGGGATCGTGTAAATATGCTCATTTGAGGTGTTCATATGCATAATCACCCCCCTTTGTCATAAGCTCGCGGCTCATAAGTGTGCTATTACTTGCACAGTGGTACCTGCGCTACTGGAACCCCTGACCCGATAGCCCAGAGCCTTTTCTCTTTCGTCAGTTAAACCAATGAGTTTCCCAATGGAGACCATCGACGACCGACTACATCCCAACGATAGCTTCTACGTGCTAATTACAGGTGCAAACAGGTATTTTTGAGTTCGCAAATGGTTTGCGGCCCTAACGTTCAACTAATCTTTGCTGCAGTGGAGTCGGCCTCGCCATCGGCTGCCGTCTCATTGACAAATTCCTCCAGACACGACCACAATCACAATCTCTCGTCCTCATCGTCACCGCACGTAGTAAAAGCAAAGGTGATTCCACCATTCAACAATTGCGTGAACACTACCTTGCCGCATGGCAAAAGTTCGAGAAAACTGTGTCCGTCATCTCCGAGCCGCCGCAGCGACGTGTTTTCTTCCGACAGGAGATCCTCGATCTAACGAGCTTGATATCGATACAGAAGCTCTGTAAGCGACTTCGCGAGACCACATCGAAGCTTGATGTTGTAATCTGCAACGCTGGCATTGTGGGGTGGGATGGTCTCTACTGGGGATTGGCCATCTGGTCAGTCTTGACAGACTGGAAAAATGCGATGACATGGCCAACTTTCACGAAATCTGGTGTTGGTTGGATCACAGAGCCACAAATCCCAGTTTTAGAAAAGGGTAAGAAGGTGGATGAGCCTTCGGTCGGTGAGGTCTTTTGCGCCAATTTGTTTGGACATTATTGCCTGGGGCATTATCTTGCGCCTCTACTTGCAAAACACAACGAGAGCGAACAGACAAGAGGCAGATTGATTTGGGTCAGTAGCCTGGCAGCATATACGCATGCGTTCGACATACGCGACCTGCAAGGCATATTCTCACAACAGCCCTATGAATCGTCCAAGCGATTAACTGATATGCTGGCCATATCCTCGAGGTCCTCTTCTACGGCTTCTCTTGTCCACCAGTACCTTGATCATGCCGAGGACAATGCTACGACTACAGCACCTCGAATCTACCTGGCCCATCCCGGAGTCTGTGCAACCTCCATCTTCAACCTCAACATCGTCCTCGAATACCTCATGTTGCTCGCAATGTACGTTGCACGCTGGCTTGGCAGTGAATGGCATGGTGTTACAGCATATAAAGGTGCTTGCTCAATGGTCTGGCTTGCATTGGCCAAGCAGAGTACACTGGACGCTATGGAGGCACACGAGGGGGTCGGTAAGTGGGGAAGTGCGACGGATTGGTGGGGCCGCGAATGGGTGGACCGGACAGAAGTGGATGGGTGGGGATGGGGTGGGATACTAGGGGAGAAAATACGAAAGAAAGGGAGACATCCGTATGCGAAGGACCTGACAGAGAAAGACAAGCAAACTTTTGAGGAGACGGGAAAGGCCTGCTGGGTGGAGATGGAGAAACTGCGGCTGGAATGGGAAGCAAGGCTCAACGACGCCGGTGTGGGGGTGACGATGCAGTGATCGAAGTCACATCTCTGCCTTGCATTTAAACAATATTTGACAACGATGCAGGCAAATACCTTCTCAATCTCGGGATGTTGCCGTATGGGGTAGATTCCAAAGAAGAGCCTATAGCACACATTGTGTGACTAATAGCAAGACAGGGCGCTCTGTGTGTCCCTCTAAACATCTGAATCAATGACTTATGAGTGTTTTATGGCCAAGTGAGGAAAGACTCTTCAAATAAGTGAGAGCTCTTTCTCGTTCTTTACCATCGTGTCGCGGGGTAATAAGCTTACTCTCACGAATATTGGATTAGTTTGCTCATATAGACTATTTCTTGAGCAGAACAAATCTCACCGGGCCAACACCGCTCGATCATCTCTCCGCAGGGTACCTTCGACAGATCCGGGAATTCGCGTACCTAATACCGTCTCCACGCTTCATCGCTTGGCACTCCTTGATAAGGTCGTTCTCGTTCCCCAGTCAAGATATTGTACATTATACTCCCCAGGATAAATAAGTCATCTTTGATGGTTTGCGGAGAATTCCAATCAAAGTTGGGAGGCTGAAAACGTGTCCCAGGACAAGCCGTTGCTCGAGAACCCTCAAGGGAAGAGCCACCAAAATCGGTAATTCGAAGCCTAAGGGATGCATCCAGCAGGAAGTTTTCCGGCTCTACGTCGCAGTGCATGATCTTGGCAGAATGAAGCAATTGTACCCCTTCCGCCGCCTCTTGTATCCAACATAGCCGCTGCGGAAGAGTTATCGTTTCATTGTATGTGCTTAGATATGTATAGTCATATTTGTGAGGGATGACTAGCAGGCAGGCATGGCACGTGAGATGTAATAGGCTTGTATTAATATATAGAGAGATAAATCCTTAAGGGAAACTTAAGGGTTTAGAGTTTAGAGTATATCTATAGGTTACGAGACCTAACTAGTCCCTATTAGGGGCCGAGCACTTCTTGTAGGGGTCCTAGACTATAATAGGTGTCACGTATATCGAGTCGATATCCTACCCTAGTCGATATCGACCTAAATTCGCTTATTTTCCTAATGCGGCACGGTTTCGATTTCGCGGATATCGACTCGATATCCGCACTTTCCAATATACTTAGGGTTGCTGTTCCGGAATGCCTCTGGTGGGACCTAGACCAGCAAGAACGCTAGGGGAACATTAGTAGGCAGGGCTAGGGGATAAAGCTATATAACCCGTACCTGCTCCTAGATAGTTCTTTAGCTTTTTAGTATCCTTTCGTACCAGGCCCATTGGCACTTAATGAACTGAGATTTCCCCTTTTTCATCACCCATTCCCATATGCCTCTGAGTGAAAGCACGCCAGATTCGGATCGTTGAGTGACCAGCGCCGATACAGCGACTACATTATTGTATATCTGTTGGATATACTGGCTATTTAGAAATCTTTTATTACCACTTAGGGAAAGTGCTTTAAACATAATTACCTTTATTTTCTCTCTGCTAATCTCTACAGATTCTCACCTGTACCGCAATTCCGCCTTATCGGCCTCACCGGAAATAGCCTTTTTTATCATTATAATTACTTGCGCCTCCACCAAACTCTTGGCATCTACGACTGTTGCAGCAAGGCTGACCTACCAGAGCACACCTATCCCTCCCACGCAACAGATCTGCGGCGTCGTCAGAGGGCAGACGTAATTCTATACCTTGCAGCGTAGTAGCTCCCATCCAACCATGATCATCTCACTAATCGTCATCCTGTTACGCAAAGCCTTTTTGCTTTTCTATTTATCGATCTGCGGGCTGTAAATGTAGCTACATATTTTGAATTCATAGACATGATAGGGCCAACCTCGTTAGCCACAGTGGCACAAGATGGGAAGACGTGGCCCACTGCCTTTGCCTAGAAACTTTGGATCAGCTGGTGAACATATCAACAGGGGACAGGCCAGACACCGCCACCCTATTTTCCTTTGGTGTAGCGGAAAACGTCGTAATTGTAAGCATATGGGGGACATATATAACGTAGTCGGAAACCGCGGGAATCGCACGCGCTGCCCTGAGTTTTTCATTACAATAACCTTTGTGTTGTATATCCGACATTGTCCTCTTCAAAAGTAACCTCCATGCGAAGCCAGGAGGCTTCGAGTACAGAAAGCCTCTCAACTATAGGGGAGATGGATCCCCCAGAATTTCATTTGTTGCGACAAGCATCAATTCAGCTAAGCGAACGATCTGACATATCACATCAAGGTTCGGACCATCCTCGCGCTGAACTTGATTTAGAGGATCCGCTCCAAAGAAGGAAAAAGCAACAAGACTCAAATGCCAACCCGTGGTATGAACGTGTCTGGAAATATCTCCTGGGCGTTGCGGAAGCCCCCAGCATCGATCAGTATCAAAAAGCAACCGATGACACCGCTTCTCGTTATTATGAACATGGTCTTCAGCGGGTTCGCATACTACTAGACAGTAGCCTGCGGTTTTCTTTGACCGTTGTACTGTGTGGCATGTGTGCAGTTGTTTTGAGAATCTACCAAAGCAAAGAGCGTAGTATGACAGTCGAAGCCTCCCGAGAATTCCACACCTTGATGACAGCACTACAATTGTGCATTGGTATTAATTACCGGGCATCACTTGAGAATTACGTAAACATTTTACGCTGGTGGATTCTTGCAACCTGGAGTTGGCCGATACGACAATTCGATCTCATCCTGGATGCGGCGCGAATCCAAGCACTTCTCAAGCTAATCTGGTTTTCAAGAAGAAAACTCGTACCAACTAGAACTCAGGTTGCTTGCACCTTATGGATCTTCATCAATGCCGTCGGAGCTATCGGTATAGCTATAGTGGGCCTTACATACAATCTCGATCTGGGGGATACTCTGTGGCGAAAAGGCAATGTTAGCATCCTGGATCTGGGCAACAACGCTACCTTCAACGCTACATATTATCATGCCGCTTCAAGTGAATACTACTTATGGTATCATCGGAAAACTACAGGAAACCCTACAATTCAACATGAAGGATTGGCTGGCTTCAATTCTGCTAACAAGCCTGGTGATAGCCTGTGCGAGAACTGTCCACTTTGGACTTACACTTTTCAGGACAGAGACCCTTCGACAGGTCATACAGATTCTTCAGCAAGTTCTATCTCAGCTGAAACGACTTGCACTGGTCATCTTGTTAAGGACCCGTCACCCAAAAATGTCACATACGTCGAAACTGATGGAACAACCCTAACTAAGGACTTCAGCTGGCTCGAAATTTCTTGGAACAATGGAAATATCTGGCCGCATGGACAAAAGAACTATCGTGCATCATATATCTACGCCAACAACACGCAAAATGAATGCAAAATCTCCCGGCGCCCGAACAGGTGTGCCCGTATATATGTCCTCACAAAGCAGCCGGGGGTCAAGGAAGATTCAGGAACAAGATACAGATTTTTTCAATGCGAAACTACGATCTCAAATGTCATGACTAGTGACGAAAGAGATAAACGGGGGGATATTAGCGACATCAATGCACAATATCTAGCTAGTGCTATTGTGTACCGACCCGATTCCGAATTCTACAAGGGCACTCAAAAGAATTTCGCCGTTGACCGAGATCGCGCTTCTTGGTTGTCGCTATTCGATCTATTCCAGCCTCAAAATGATACCATAACGGAAAGCCAAGTGGCAGATCGGCTTTCTCGATGCTCTATGAAAGCGCTCGCAGCCGCAGATCGGGAGATAATGTATCCATACAACGACACCTTGCCAGATCCAACGAAAGCACGTAAAGAGGTTAGGAGTCTACAACCCTACCAAGGACTAAAATTGAATGTCGACTGGAAATATGCAGGAGCGATATTGCTTGCAGTACCCCTCCTGCAATTGGTCGTTCTTTTGACAGTACTGTTCTTCGCGAATGATATTGTAGTCAAGGATGACTCGCCGTTTTGCATCTCGAAACTTCTGTCTCCGATTGTCGCTGAATTGGGGGATCGTGGCTCTCTGCTGAAAATCGACGAGCTGATAACGCAACTTGAGGCCGACAAGGTGAAATTGCGGTATGGATGGGAATCTGTGAGGATCAGCAGAGAGAGAAAAAGGGCAATCATATTCAAAACACTTTCACCAAATATTAATAAGAGATTTCCAGATGGCTGGTATATTTAACAGATATAAAATAAAGTGGTCGTTAGATGTTGTATTACGCTAGATATTATATATAGCCATAATTAACGCTTCTACTAAGCTCTTGAATAACTACTTGTAGCATCTTGTAATATGTAGTTGTATTTATATACTATCTTCTATAGATTATTATAGATAAAGAAGAAAAATAAAGGAATAGGGAGGAGAGTAGTAGTATAGATAATAAGGCTACGAGATTGCCATTAGGCATGTACTCCAGCATCAGGATGCACTTGACGAAGCGAGGAGGAGATATGGCCTATTCTCTGCTGAGCATCTTCGATATTCATATGCCCCTTATTGATGGCAAAGGTCAAGAGAAGTCGTTCAAGCAACTACAGAAGGCGATCAACGAGGCTTCCATGGATCAATCCCGGCTTAAATCGGCGTCACAGTCTTCCGGCACTCATTAAGCATCGCCAAAACCAATAGAAATAGTGCCTGCGCAAACGCTGCAAGGCCACAGCACGGGGGTTCAATCAGTAGCCTTCTCGCCCGACCCATACATTCAAGGCCGATAGTGGGGGCCTAACTCAGTGGCCTTCTCGCCCGACTCCGTCTGTCTGGCGTCTGGGTCATGAGATAAAGAAATCGAGCTCTGGGATACAAGTAGTAGCGCGTGTCTCCAGATCCACGAAGGCCATAGCAGAGGCATCTATTCAGCAGTCTTCTCGCCTGACTTTGCCCGGCTAGCATCCGGGTCAGCTGATAAGACAATCAAGTTCTGGAATGTGGCCAGACGCTCTTAAACTGCTATAAGGCCTACGTCGACTTAGCATTTATCTTGCCTAACTCTACCTCGCTGGTTTCCAGATTAGATGAAACGTGACCAACCAAGGCCTTGATCTAAGTTTGGAAGGCATGACGTGAAGCGCCGCCTTGTGAGTCACATCACTTCCAGGGAGTTCAACTCTGTTGTAAATGGTGAAAAGCTGATTCTCTCTAGCAAAGTGCCTTGGTCGATAGCCGAAACGCTTGTCTGCACCAGATGACGTCTCTGACGACCTATTTTGAGGTGTCCAGACCAACTCAGGCTTCAAACACATCATGCAGTTTGCGGAGTCAAGAGTGACCCATCCTCTCTTAAGCTAGACCACCCACATATCGTGAAGCGTGTAGATATACCCCGGAAAAAAGAGGAAGTGCGCATATATATATGAGTTATTGCGCCGGAGGTAGTCTGGCAGACTTGATCACTAATAAATCTAGCTCCAAGGAGCAAGTGTTAGACGGATACATGATCAGCATTTTCCTTCAAATAAGTGCAGAACTACTGTACTGTCATCAATCTGGAGGACAAGAAACTAACGTTGGAGGAATCAATGGTAAAGCTGGAGAAGTTAATAGACTGTTACGGAGACTTCGCAGAGATCGAAAGCAAGGGCGATGCATTCTAGTAAGTCTGAACCCGTGGATTGAGCAGATGAAGGAAGTTAATTCCGGTGAGTGATTGTAAAAAATGTCAAATAAATATTGGTTGACTGTAGTTCTGTTCCAAACACTGTAGTGGATTTTGTTACGTCTAACAAGCTCACACCATAGCGCATGAATCTGCTTACGCCTAGGCGTACTTGCTACGATCAGTCCACCCTGGCCGTAGATATTTGGAGTCGAAAAACACATTATAGCCACTACGCTGAACCCCGTTAACCTTTAATTTCACGTCAACCGCACCGCCCGCTTCATCCTGCGACCAGACGCTCAGTCCAATCGTATTGTCGCCGCGATAATCCAGGATCCCTGGAGGTACTGCAATCCAGTCAGAGCTACGTTCTTTTCTGCCTCTTATTCAAGGACGGGTTGTATGTACATACCAGGAAAGTCAATCTGATTGCCGAAATATGGATTGATGCGTGCGTACTGATAGCCATTGACATACAACATGGCGCGGAGTTTTGCGCGTGGCGCTGTGGTTAAGATAAAGGATATGCTAGTGTCGTGCTCCCTTGGTAAGTCCAGTCGCAGATTCGTACGGTAAAATTTAGCAGTCGCGCCGCTGAAGCCATCGCTTGGAGAGCCAAACTTCCAATTCTTGTCGTTGAAGCCTGGGAGATGCCAACCCAGACGTTCGGCGTGCAATCCTCCCTCGTTGTAAGTCCCACGAGTGGGATCAATGAGATAATTGCCACCAGCATTTCCGGCGAGTTTCCATGAAGAGAAGTTGGCTTTTCCTGAGCCAGTGATGAGTGATGCGGCTAGAATCCCTCGTGGGTCAATTGCCTCCTCGCGTTGACCTTTACCTGTTGTGTCTTGAATGACGAATAGAACGTTCTCCTTCTTCATACTCAGTGTTGTATTTTTGAATGGAAGCGTCAGGTTCGTGGTTTTGGAAGTCATGTCACCAAGCCAGGCTCCCAGAAAAACACCGTTCAAATAGGCAGACCACCCGGCACCGATCCCTCCACTAAGACGTAGATACACTGCTTTTGGAGGATCTTCGCTTGAGACGTTGAATCGACCTCTCCAAAGGAGATTCCCTACTTGGTATCCATACTCATCGGCGTAAAGAACAGGCAAGGTCTCTGGAGGGTTGAAGTGTGGCGTGGACATATGGTTGGCATCTAAATATGCATTAATTTACTGACAAGCATCGTGGTCTCATGATAGCTTACCAGTCCATTTTGAGTCATCGTATTCTGGGGCAACTTCTGGCAATGCGTCGGCAGCCTTCCATTTCTTCAAATCTGGTAGCTTCTTGGTGACGCTCTCGATAGACTCTTTGGGCGTCTTTAGTGTTCCAATGAGTGTGTTATAGTTGGTTCTTTGGACGGTAAGCTTGTTTCCATTGAATCCTACTTTCTTGATGGTCTTAGGTGCCCAGATCTCCACTGACGTCTCCTTATCCCAGTCCCCACTGAGCTCTAGAGTGTCACCATTTTTGATACTTGCGCTGCGGACAAGATACGGGCCATGTACAAGCACTATGTTAAGCAGATTAGCGATGTCATTTGGCTGCACAGCGTTTTCGGAAAATCCTTACCGGTTGAGTTCTCCCAGGCCAAAGGGTCGCCGTTCAAAGTAGGAGCCCAAAATCCGTAAGCGGTCTCGCGGTTGACGACCACTGCTTGAACACCATTCTCAAAATCTATGACGATAGGCTCTTTGCCGCTTGTGAATGATGCAATCACACCATGCGCGGTTTCGGTGATCTTCACATCACCTTTCACCACCTTAGCACTCTTTGCATCCTTCAGGAGGAACTCGCCAAATTCCCCCGTAGGGGCCCAGAATGTGACAACTTGTCGGTCTAATAAATCTGCAAGAGTCAAAATCTCGATAGTGGAATAAATAATCTTCTTTCCGGAGGCGCCTATAGAGAAATCTGTCACCAAAGTCTTCGACTCGATGCCGTTAAGCTGTATCGAATTTGTTGCCGGAACTGTTATATTTCCGATGCTGGTACTGACATGTAGCTTGAACTGAGTGGCTGCTGTAGACGGCGAGTATTCATGACGCGTAACATAAAATGCGCCATTTGTGTCTGGGTTCCTGAGTTCGGTTGCAGTAATGGCCGAGTCGGTTGAATAATCTGTAGTGTTACCGATTCGTTCAATCTTTGTGAAATCGCGGGCAACGCGCATAAACAACCCAAAGAGTTTGGTTTCCGAGTATTTATCTCCAATCAAACGGGTCTCATGAATTGGAGAGCTGTAGTCGTAGCTGGTGCCGACCTCGGGATACCCAAAATGGCCCCAGTTGGTGCCGCCATACGCCATGTAAATGTTCACAGCAGACACTTTCTGGGCAAGATTGTGCCGATAGAAGATATTAACCCAGGCAGGTCCCATATTCTCGCCACATCCACCCACTGGGCCATCCCAAGGATTATAAGATCCGCCCTGGAACTCCATGAGAAAAGATGGTTGAGTGCGAGCGGCTTCCATAAAGTGTGTGTAATAGTCAAAGACGGTATAGGGCTCCACAACACCATTAACACCGATACATTGCTGAAGATTGCAAGTCCAGCATGCGGGATAATGGTCCAACCCGTAGATGTCAGCTTCACCTCCCACATCGCTGTAATCTTTGGACCATGATCTCGTCCACATGTTGGGGTTATTGGCTGTGAATGGAACATCAATATTCCATGAACGGTGTTTCTCCTGGAGCTCTTCCATATAATTGATGGCACTGCGATTCGGCGTCTTCAAATCTGGGTTCAAAAATTGAACTCCGTATTCGTTTTCGAGTTGCCATAGAATAATGGGTCCGCCATTGGTGATGAGATGAGGTCGTACATATTCAGCGACTTTTTCGGAATATCGAGTCCAAGCTGCAGTATATCTAGGATCGTCATCTCGCAGAGGTCCATACGCTCCAGTGGTAAGCCAACCTGGAAAGCCTCCGCCATTTCTGTAAGGACCTGGACGATATACGATATACAATCCCAGCTCTTTAGCAATGTCAAATGCCTTCGCAAAGTCATGCGCGCCGTTTTCAAAATCAAGGGTCTCATCGTTAGGGGCGTGCCATCCTAGAACAACGGTTAATGCCATATTGCGAGCTTTATAAGATCTTTGCCTTACCCCAGTGTTCGTACAGTGCGACACCGTTGAACCTAGTTTAGCCAATTAGCAAGATATTTATGTGAAGTAGAGGTAGTTACTAGAGGCAATATACCCGGCAGCCTTCAGCTTTTGTAGGATATCGACCCATAGCTCGGGAACTGGAAAGCGCCACAAGTGTATCTGTATGGATTGTAAGCATCTTGGCGAACTTATAAGCATGCTTCAGCTTGGAGAAGTTTACATACCTCTCCTGACCATATGAACAGTCTTTGTCCTTTAACAATGATGCTGTAATGGTCCCTAGTCACCAGTTAGTTCCCATTGCTAAAACAATTGCCATGATTTTAGAAGTTTTACCATTGGACGAGTTCATTCAAGCCATTGTCATGGATAGGCCATTGCTGGGCAACCGTTGGAATGAGAAGGGTTGTGGCTATGATGGAGAGCAGCCAGTTAACCAGGGTTACTGCCTTCATGGTGAGGCGATTGAACAACAAGGTCAGGGCCAATGTCTTTCTCGGTATGCTAAAAGTATAGCTTTATATATCCTTGCCCTTTGTACAGATCGTTCGAATGACATCAAAATAGCTAGGTGCTAGCCGTATCATTCCCCGCATTGTAAATTGTCGTCTCCGAATTGAGACTAGGTTATTGATGATCGAGTATTCATGGCATCAAGGCGACAACGGAAACACCTTTTCCCCATACCCCGCGCTGTTGAACCTTACATTTATCAAACTCTTCGTGTGTATGTGCTCAAAAAGTCGCTCTCGCCGGCACCGTCAGCCACTGCCACCGTTGAGCTTCCAAACTTGACTAGCCACGGTCTTGTTCCTGCAAGACTCTTGACTCGTGTATGCCGATTATTCCGCTGAAAGACACGGCAAATACCATGTTGTATACGAGATGCCTGAATCGCATGACTGACAACGCAGATGGAAATGGAGTGCCGGTACGTCGTATATGGTCGGAGTTAGGAACTACAATTTGTTCCGTAACGGAAACACCCCTGCGTTTCCGCTTCCGTTACTTAGCTTTGTCCATGTCGCTAATCTGGTCGGATACAGTAGACTGATTATCTTACATGGACATGCTTGTTACGCTGGCGGAAACGCCAGTGTATTTCCGCGTCGGCTAGAAACACCAAATCAAGTCGCAAATTTCCGTGAAGGGTCCAACACCCTTGCTGCTGTTGTCTGTCACGCGGCAGACTCATTTGACTTCGAGCAAAGAGAGTCGCGCTATGCATCCACTCTTGTGATATTCGCGATCCCTTAATCTTGGAGAATCGCAGGGTTTAAACAAGTTGTCGGGCCCCAGATGGAGAGTCTATTCATCTCCTTCCACATCTCGCCACAATGGTGTTTGCATTCCTTGTCCTAGTGTCTCTTGTCGTCTCTGGAATTCATGCCAGGCTCAATTATCGCGCGATTGACTGGTCTTCGTTGCTCGTAGAAGAGCGCAATGGGGTAGTATACAAGAACGTGCAGGGGGTAGCTCAGCCATTGGAGCAGGTTCTTGTCGATAACGGTGTAAACATGGTACGGCAGCGTGTTTGGACAGTGGATGGTGACTATGGGGTGGATTACAACCTCGAATTGGCACAGCGGGCTAAACATGCAGGCCTTCTCTTCGGCCTCAATCTCCACTACAGCGATACCTGGACCAACCCTGGATTGCAGGATATACCATCTGGTTGGCCCCAGGATATTTCGAGCCTAGCATCAAAAATATGGACATATACCAATGAATTGTGCAATACTTTTGCAAGCGCAGGCCTCGTCCCAGAAACCATTACCATTGGGAACGAGATTAACAGCGGCATGCTATGGCCCACTGGGAAATACGACCAGCCAAGTAATCTAGCGACACTCTTGCATTCTGCTTCAGCGGCAATTCGTGCGTCAAAGTTGTCACCATCGCCTAAGATCCAGATACATTTATCTCACGGCGAACTTGTGGAACAAATGCAATGGTTTTATGACATGGTTTTAAGCCAAGGCTCATTGAAACTCTCCGATTTCGACATGCAAGCCGTGTCCTTCTATCCGTTTTGGGGCGAAGAAGCTACTCAGGCAAATCTTTCCGCTTCCTTGAACAACATGGCTTCAAGATATGGTAAGGAGATGATGATTGTGGAGACGAATTGGCCGATTACTTGCACAAAGCCAGATTATCCCTTCCCAGTTGACACAGCGGATATTCCGCTCAGTCCAGCTGGTCAGACCATATGGATGCAGCGAACGGCAAAGACTCTCAGCAGTATTCCGAACGCTACGGGAATATCGTATTGGGAGGCGGCGTGGATACACAATGCAGTCCTGGGCTCATCTTGCGAGTGGAATTGCCTGTTTGACGGTACCGGTAAAGCATACGACAGCATCGGTGTATTCCAGAACATCTAGTTAGGACCAAATGCAGCTGCAGGCATTTACTTTACTCAGCTCTTGGGCAAAGCCGTAAGCCGTTGAATGCAGTATGTTATTTGTATAGTTGCATTAATGTTCGACGGAGTTCTTGATGGCAAATTTATCATTATTTATTTTGCGTTTGAATCACCGGAGATGCATGGGCTTGATGTGAATTGTTTTGCCCGATCCTCAAATAAATTCTTTTTATTCATCAACAATTTCCTTTATTCATATTGACATGTGCAGGATTTAAAAAAATTCAACATACCCAAAATCAGCGCAAGGCATGCACACGCAATAACGAAAAGTGTGGAAACGTTTTGTACGGGATATGCTAGCTAAGCACGGAAGACGGATATGCTTCCTGCACCCTAAGCGGGTGAATCCACTTCGAATAGCTAGATTGCCAGTTAGCTACCCATGCGTTATGGTATTGCCAGTACTTTATAACCCATTATTTTCACTAGTTATTGAGAGGGCTAGGGTCAAGGTTCAACAAAAATTTCCATTACTATAAGGGAGTATTGTAGCAAAAATCACGCAAAAAGGTTTCTTTCCAATCAGTGACACTTTTTGCCTTGAAAGTCATTCAGTTTGTTTCCATTTACCCCATTCGCAATATGCCACCCATTATACCACCTACTGGAGTCTACGTTCCAGCACCGACTTTTTTCCATGACTTCTCTATCTCTTCAGGATATCAAGCGGCGGTTGACATTGATACACAAACCAAACACTGCATCTTTCTCGCTAAGTCGGGTGTCCGGGGTGTAGTCCTCCTTGGGTCTACTGGGGAGGCAATCCATCTCTCCAAGTCGGAAAGATTTGATCTGGTCGCTGGCGTTCGGACGGGCTTGGACAACGCAGGATTCCCGAACTATCCTATCATGGCTGGAGTGCTCACTAACGGCATTGAAGAGACGTTGGAATGGCTTACCGATTATTCCAAAGCTGGTGCACAATGGGGATTGGTCTTGACGCCAGGATACTTTGGTAAAGCTGCAACACAAAACCATATTAAAGAGTGGTATAGGACTGTGGCCGATCGGAGTCCTATCCCAATTCTAATGCAAGTCCTAAATGAACCACGAGAGCGTGTTTGAGATCCACAGATGCTAACCACGAGATACGTATTGTAGATATAATTACCCGGGTGTCACGAACCAAGTTGTCGTGGAAGCCGATACCTATGCTGAGTTAGCACAGCATCCCAACATCGTCGGATGCAAAATGTGAGCTCTCCACGAATTTTTATCTGGCGCGCGTCACGAATGTATACTGACTCGAAGTTTGCTTAGGTCTCATGGAGATGTTTCGCTGCACCTGCAGGTATCCTCTGATCCTAGGATCAATCACTCGAAATTCAGAGTGTACAGTGGTTTTGGGCAACAACTCGGGCCTATTGTACTATTTGGAGCAGCTGGTGTCATCGACGGGCTTTCCGCATTCTATCCCAAGACAGTCGTAAGGCTCATGGAGCTTTCGGAGAAACGGCCAATGGGCCAGCCGACATTAGACGAAATCACCCGACTTCAGTACGCTGTGAGCCGGGCTGAGGACTTTATTGTCAAGACGGGCATTCTTGGAATTCGCGAAGGCATCATCCGTGTGACGGGAATGGGTGGTTTAGAAGGTGGTAGACTTCCGCTGAAGGGCAGAATCTCTGGGAAGACATGGAATGCATTACATGCCACATTGCTAACAGATATTGAGAAACTAGAGGCGTCCCTATGATTAATGGATGATCAGACACCTCCAAGGCAAAAGTCTAGTTATCATACTACAGTAAAAGTCGCCCCTGGGGCATATACGGGGTGGTAATACCTGTAGCATAAATATATTCTGAAAATGTAGAAAATGTTCAGAGAGATGATACAAAAACTGAAAATAATAGTTGTTGCGCTGCTGTATCGTTTCATTTTTCTTTCTTTCTGCGCGCATGTGTGTGTGTTTGCATTTTTTAGTTGTTTTAATTCTAATGCTATCTTAGAATGAACTACGATGCTCCAACGACTGCATTGCATGTAATATGAATAGAATATTTGCAATATAATCAGCCACTATGCTACCACTCTCGCAACTCTCCACAAGGGCCTCGAAACTCAGGAGCGCGCCAGGCGACTGACTGTTTAGATAATTCCCGAACCTGGGCTTCATCCACCTCAATGCCTAGACCCGGCCCAGTCAGGATATCGATGTACCCATCTTGCACAGCCCACACATCAGGATTTGAAATGTAGCTAGTTATATCTTGCCCCGTATTATTGTAATGCATCCCTATGCCCATTTCCTGAATGGCGAAATTTGCCGTCGCAGACACCACCTGCACATTGGCGGCGAGAGCAATAGGCCCCAGCGGACAATGGGGTGCTATCGCAACGTCATAAGCCTCGCACATTGCTGCAATGCGCTTCATCTCAGAGATGCCACCAACATGGCAAATGTCGGGCTGTAATACATCTATGCAGCCGCGTTCTAAGAACGGCTTAACATCCCAGCGACTGTGGAGCCTTTCCCCAAGAGCAATTGGAATACTGGTTAACTCTGACAGCTGCTGAATTCCTCCTATATGCTCCGATAGTAAGGGTTCTTCAATAAAAAGTGGCTCATATGGTTCAAGAGCTTTGGCAAGTCGTTTCGCCATAGGCTTATGAACTCGCCCGTGGAAGTCTATCGCAGCATCCATTCCTGCTGATTTGACCACTTTCAGCCTCTCTACTACTTCCGTGACAATTGATGGCGAGTCCAACCATGCTGTGTCTCCGGTACCGTTCATTTTTACTGTATGGAATCCCTGCTTCTTGCGAGATTGGCTGCAAATATTGAGCATAGTACTTCTATCTGGTAAGGATATTCACATACGCCTGAGCCTCGACGTCGTCGGGCTTGTCGCCGCCAATCCAAGCATACACTCTAAGCTTGTTTCTGACTTTTCCACCTAGTAGCTGGTGAATCGGAACCCCAAGCTTCCTAGCTATAGAAGATGTTCATTAGTATGATTCCATTATGTGTCTTATGGATGATGGCAAAGTTCCAAGTGATGGTCCATACCTTTTAGATCCCACAGTGCAATGTCAATCCCTGCCAGTGCGCTCATGAATACGGGGCCTCCGCGATAAAAGCTGCCGCGCCACGATAACTGCCAAATGTGTTCGATGTCGCTATGCTAGACCTCAGCCTTGTCCCGCGACTGCATTGGAGATGACATGAAGCAAGAGATCAACGTACTCGGCTTCAAGCCCTTTGTACCTCTCAAACCACGAGTCAAGACAACCCTCGACAGCTTGAGTGTGGCCCTCCAATGACGCCTCTCCCCAGCCTACTGCCCCAGTGTCGTCTGTAATCTTGACAAAGAGCCACCGTGGTGGAACACGGAAATACTCTAGAGTCTCGATTTTGCCCATTGTGTAAGTGGAAGACGATGATCGAAAGAGGAGAGATTGCTGATAAAGAGAATGAGGTGCACAAAGGGAGAAAAGAAGCCAAACGTGGCGATTTCTAGGATACCATAGACACTCCAAAAAAAAAACTTGGCACCGGATTATAAGGGGATCATTCTCGTCTTTACTACTTGCCAGGCAATATGAGCTCAGGATCTATCTACCAAGCGAGGCGTAGTGCTTGGTGTGAACGGGACACGGAACGAGGACACGGATATACTAGGATTAGATCACCTCCTGTGCCGAGGTTGAGACCAACTGAAACCTGTACAACGCGTTTCCGTTGCCTGCATCCCTTTGCACCCACTTTCTCCATCCATGCCTCTCTCTCACAGTGATGGAGCTATCCTCCAGTAGTTACAGCCTTGAGCCTGAGCCATATTCATCCAATCAAGTCGCTGCGAGCGGAACCCGCAACCGGCCAGCCCCTCGGGTTCGCGTCTCTCGTGCCTGTGATCGATGCAAAAAGTAACTAGCCAAGTCCATTCGTCCTTGTCCGCTGATTTATTACGGGCGTTGATGTTAATGTCTCGCTAGACGAAAAATCAGATGTACTGGCATCCAGCCATGCGACATTTGCATTCGAGCGGCCGCGTCTTGCCTCTACTCTGCTCCTCATCACCGCGGTCGGCAGCCACCTGCTGTGCGACAACAGACTTCCTGGGACCAGGGACAGAGAAATAGAAATGAAGAAGATCAAGATTGGAATGCTAATGCTGGACTAAGGACAGCATACCCGCAACCTCCGCTTCCAATCCTGCCATCGGAAGCAGCATCAGGGTCAGGATCAGCATCAGCACCAGCACCAGCACCAGCATCAATTCCAAATGGTTCTTCTGCGCAAGAACCAGCAAATACTATGATCACCACAGAGCCGCCATCTCGGGCATCGCCTGTTCCCCCTCTTGAAGACCTCCAGGGACATTATGTGGGGCCGGCTTCGGGTGTCTCGTTTCTCCTGCGCATACAGAAACAACTCCATTACAATGATCGCACATGGTCTAACTTTACATTTGGCGATGCGCCTCTGCCCGAATTCGACCCAACATGTTGTGTCATGATGTCGAAGGAGGAGACTGCGAGGCTCCTCGAGAGGTATTTCGACTTCACTGTGCCCATGGACCGCTTCTTGCATCGACCAACCCTTGAAAATTGGCTTACAGAGTTTCATGATACCATGGGCGCAATGAGAAAGAACGAGCATGCGCCTGCTCGTCGTGCTGTCTTGTGGATGGTATTCGCGTTGGCACAGGAGCATATGAGTCAGGGTTCTTCTCCGATAAATGACGAAAAGAGGTACGCCATTCTTACCACGGTACTAGATACAGGCCATCAAATTGACCGAGGATTAGTATTCGCTATTTTCTAGCTGCCGACTATCAGCTCTCGAGGGAAATGGGAGCTGTCAGTCTCTCCAGCATCCAGGCCCGCTTATGCCAATGCCTGTGGCTGCTTTCCCAGTCTCGGATGAACCACTGCTGGCAACTCTTTGGGTCAGCAGCGCGTCTAGCACTAGCCATTGGGCTCCATCGCTGTAGACGAATTGATCCGACAAGTGCGTACAACAAAGTGGAGCTTGAGAGTGGGAGAAGGACGTTCTGGAATGCGTATTGTCTCGACAATTATCTGAGTATAGTTCTGGGAAGGCCAAGGATATTTCATGATGAAGATATCGACCAAGAGCTCCCATCTGCTACTGATGATGATAATCTGCATGCGGACCGTGAGCTTTCCATGAACAATTACGCTTATTCGAAAATGCTTGCTCCGATTGCGTATTTCAGGTAGGCAAGAAAACAGTGCCGTGCCATCAATAGACTGACAGTACATTTCCCAGACTCTCACGCATTATCAGCATGATTCTTAGGGACCTGTACTCTATAAAGCCGCTAAGTACTGCTGATCGATGCTCGTTAGCTGCCAAATTTTCGGAAAGTTTGGAGACCTGGCGTGCAGACATACCCCGGTTCCTGAATGCAGAGAATAAAGATGTGGCACCTCTGATTCCCATATTCCAACGGCAAAGAAATGTATTGAGCCTTGCTTACTGGCATACCATCATCCTCACCCATAGACCATTCTTGCTGAGCAATTTTGCACACCTCAACCACCATAGTTGGAGGCGGCGAGCCAGCCCTTATCAAACACAGATTGAAAATAGTATAGACCGTTGTCTCCAGGCTGCCATGCGCATTGTTGATACGGTGGACCAGTTGATACAGTCCGGCCAGATATTTCGATCATTTTGGGTCAGTCACTCCCTATTCAGATTATGCATCCGATCACAGTCCTAACTTCACTGCCCTAGCTCACTTCCTACTTTACGTTTTCCGCCGGTATTGTTCTCTATGTCTATTCAATACAACACAAAGGCTACAATACAGCGAGGCTTCACGAATGTTTCGCTGCTGCGACACGTTGCCAGGCACAACTCTCCAGTTTAGCTGAACTTGGGTCTTTACTGGCGCGGTATTGCTTAGTTCTGGAAGAGCTTCGGAAAGAGGCGTTGAGCGCTACCAATAACCAACACCCCCCTACTTCTTCTTTAGAAATGGGTGGTGCTGGTGTAGCAGAAGGTTCAAATACAACCAATAATCAGCTTCATGGAGTAGTCGGCGATCAGATGGCTTTTTCGGATGCTCTCGGCGACGTAGCTGACTTTCAGTCCAGTCCAGAGAGCTCCCTCGCGGATATTGCAAGCTGGCTGCAGTTTGAATCGATTGTAAGTCTTGTTATTTCTATTCTTAAATGCTTTTGGACCGGAGTGAAATAGCTAATAGGCAGGATACAGGCAGTGTCTGGGTTTGGAGCACTAGGCTTTGACCCGACAGGAACGCTTAGCTGAAAAGCTCAAGTTGCAATTCCGCTTTGCAGTCCCTCCAATAGACATGCCACAGCTATGGCTCCAGGGTCGGGGACTTGATCCCACGCACTACTTTCCACATATACCGCCCGTCCCAGTGAGGCATTCATACCTTTTGTGGCTTCTGCACCAGCCTTAGCAATTTCTACTGCCTCATCAACGCTCAAACCTCTTGAAAGAGACACAACAAATGGCTCAAATGCGTCCATCATGGTCCTATCACCTTGTCGAGCTGGTGTCACTTGTTGCAGCTTTCCTAGTGCTATGGAAGCCCCATCAATCCACTCTTTGGACGTCATCATCTCCGCATTCATTCTCCGCAGTGCGGCTGCATAAGCTGCGAAGAAGATGCTATAGATGGCACCTGATGTCCCATCCATATTATTCTCAATCACTTCCGCAATCTGCGCTATGGTCGCTGCGGCATCGGTATTTGAAGCAAGGCCATGTACGTGCTCCCGGATTGCCCTTGCTCCCCTTGCTAATGTGATGCCACAGTCACCATCCCCGACCTTGCAATCGTAATCTGTAATCTCAGGCTCAGCCGAGATGACACGTTCGCATGCCGCCAGAACAACGCGCTTGAACGTGCCGAGGTCAACTAGCATTATGTCAGTATCGATAATGGCGCCATCATAATGACATCGAAGCTCACGAACATTTACTGCCACACGCATCACGCCCAGGTGTAGTGGGGAGTGGAGTGACATCCTCCTGCGCGGAGGGATGTGTCTCAGAGTTATTATCTGCAAGCGTCGTTGCTGGGATCCACCCACGAGTATCGGTCGGTGCATCGATATAGCATATTATATCCGGTGTTGCTTTGAGAAGGGTAATGCTGAATCCCAGACCGTTTAGACTAGTCATATACGTGCCATAAAGAACTCGAGTGGGCTGGATATTCCGTCTCGCTACATTGTATCAGCGAATTCTTCTTCATGTTGGCATGTACAAAAAAGGTACTACAATTATCTGAAACTTACCGAGTAATCTCACCACGTTTGTAGTGATTCCGCCAAGCTCAAGCTCAGATACACCACCTAAATTGTTTACTAGCAAAACGACCTGCTCTGCATCGGAAAAATTGACATATCCTCGGTCCACATCACCCATATCGAGTAATTGAGTGAGCATTGTGCCAATCAATGATGCGAGGCTCGGTCGAGGGCTCAAAATCTGAGAGCCTGGCTCATTGTGAATTCCCATGCCAACTTCCACTTGATCCTTGATGGGAGAGACGTTCACTTTCCCACCGGGTATATGCACATGCTCCAAGGATGCGCCTACTGTTCCCATATTATTTGTAACATGAGTTCCAAGCTTCAAAAGGTCTTCAAGCGTTGTCGCTGGCTTGCAACTGTACGCGCCTAGAATCTTATGCACTAGGACAGCACCTGCGAGTCCTCGTCTTCCAACTTTGCCGCTTTTTCTGCGCCCCACAGCAACATCATCGGCGACGACGAGGACCTCGACGGATATCCCAAGGCTGGCTTTGGCTTTTTCTGCCGCGAGGTGGAAGTGGAACATGTCTCCGGTGTAATTCTTGATGATCAAGAGAACTCCACGCGGACCGGCAATCCGTTTGATACCAGATACAATCTGTGCCACACTAGGCGATGCAAAGATCGATCCAGACACTGCAGCTGTGAGCATACCGTTGCCGACATAGCCTGCGTGGGCAGGTTCATGACCTGCTCCTCCACCCGAAAGGAGAGAGACTTGGTCTCGACTGAAATCCGGTCGCCATATGACTAGATTGATGTTTAGAGACCGGAATCCTTATGTATACTATTGGAGGTAAAAGTAATAGGTTCGCAAACCTTTAGTAGATTTGTCAAATGATAAGTCTGGCTGAGTCAATGCCAGTGCTTCAAGAGCGTCAAGAACAACGGTCTCAGAATCATCATAAAAACTTTTGGTCATTGTGTTCGTGAGATAGCAGGCTTTGTTGCTTTGATAGGAATGGAACTTGGCAGTGCAATTATTGCAGGGCAGCTAGATTGATATTTCTTGAACCCAGCTCAGTGAACGCAGAGACAGACGTGCGATACAATTCTCTGCCGTTTCAGTTCGCACTTCCGTGACCATGACTCAATGCGATAAGACTAACCTCCGTCTTCCGTTTCCTCGCTCTGGATTTGCACCGCGGATTCCGTGGCACCCGACCATAGTGCTAAACTATGGTGTCAGCCTTTGTGACAGGGGTATTTCCGTTGCACCCAGCCGTGTGAGCACTGAATGCATCTACGCATGGACTATGCAGGCTCACTAACGCCACGATCACAGCTTGTAGAAAATTTGGCGGGTCACTGGGCGATGGTGAAGATGAGGTGTAATGACGGGTTTTCCAATGTTGTTGAATTGAATCAGCGTTCTTACTCCTACGAAAAATGGCTCCTCAGTTGGACATTCAGAAATGGACTATCACTGAGCCGTACTTGAATATACATTGCTTGCTTGGCGAAGGCCCGTATTACGAAAAAGAGACACACACTCTCAGATTTGTAGATATCCGCAAACGGCATCTCCATGTGGTATCTTTGACCAAGGGATTTGGTACGATTACAACCATTCACGTAGATGAACCTGTCAGTGTCACAGCAAACATCGAAAATCGCGATCCTTCTGAGGAAATCCTGGTCGCTCTGAAATCTGGAATCGCGATCCTTGATAGAAAATCCGGCGCGTACAAATACATCACATCGTTCCCTCCTCATAACAAAGAAAGGCTTAGAAGCAATGATGGCGCGGTAGATCCCAGCGGCAGGTTATGGCTAGGAACAATGACAGACTTCGGTATGGGATCAATGGAAGCTGAAGGTAATCATCACTAATCCGTCTTCTTTCGTCCTCTTATGATGAAACAGGTTCACTATACCGTATTGATGGAGCATTATCGGCCAACCCTGTTTTGTCTGACCTCAAAATCCCCAATTCGGTAGGATGGTCGCCGGATGGGAAAACAATGTATTTCACACATACCGGAGCGCGACAGGTTTTAGCATACGAATTTTCTGGGCCCGATGGAACAATCTCGAATCAACGTGTTTTCTACGAGCATGAAGGCCCTGGGGAGCCAGATGGATTCCGTGTTGATGTGGAAGGCAATACATGGCATGCGATATACGGCGAAGGGCGCGTACTAAGAATTAATGCCGAGGGCAAGATTACTGGCCAGATTGAACTGCCCACAAGAAATGTAACATGCGTGGAATTTGTGGGCACGGAACTATTCATGACAACAGCGGAGGACGAAGGTGGAGATGTACAAAGCAAAGAGCTTGCTGGCGCTCTCTTTCGAGTGGATGTTGGTGTGCAAGGTCTTGACCATAATATGTTTAAACTAAAATCAGAGTGAATGAGCCAAGAGGACTAATTCTGTTGAGCTGAGATCTTGAACCCTCCGTGGTCGTATCAGAAACGTTACAATACTTCATTCTCCAGCAAGGCTAATGCGGTTGTTGTAATGTTATTGTGACGAGACATCGGTAATGAAATCATAAAAACCGCAATACAGAAGCTAAATTTATTACTGCAATTTAGGGTGAAGTATAATTCAAAATATGTTTCCAATTCTTCCTGACTAATTATGGTCCGTTCACCTATAGCCACGCTCCATCAACTGCATGCACGCTTCCACTGACGAAAGTACTTTCAGGGCCCAATAGGAAAACAATGACATTGGCGACTTCTTCTGGCTTCCCCTGACGCTGAAAAGCACTGGGATCATCAAATGGCGCTTCTTCAGGGCGATTGTTTTCGTCCCAATACTTCTGCATCATCGGAGTATAGATTGCGCCCGGAGCTACTGCATTGATTCTTATCTCATCTGCTCCATTTTCTTTCGCAGCGGCTCGGGTGAGGCCGATCACTCCATGTTTGCTTGCAGCATAAGCACCATGTTTTGCCATGCCTTTTGAAGCGGAGTTAGTTAGAGTGGAGATAACTTATGGATGAGAAAAATACCTGTAGTACCATGTATAGAAGCCACGTTAACGATGGAGCCGCCTTTAGAGATATGGTTGAGCTGCGCCCTGAGGCAGTACATGAGACCGGTCAAATTGACTGCGATGATTTTGTTCCATTCGTCATCGTCAAGTGCTGATACAGGCTTGATTCCATGGTCCTTTCCAATAACTCCGGCAACATTTGCTGCACCATCCAAGCGGCCGAACTTGCTGACAGTTGCATTCATCCAGCTCTCCACCTGATCTCTTTTAGAAACATCCACATTGGATACCGTGAACTGCACATTCCTGGCCTTGAAGTAATCTTCCGTGGTTTTCAAGGCTGCGTGGTCCAAATCTGCAATACTGACAATTCCACCGCGCTCTGATAAAGCTTTTGCGGTTGCTAGCCCGATACCACTTGCTCCGCCTGTAATAGTATACACCTTACCTGCGAACGGTTGAGCCATATCCGATCTAAAAGACGCAGACGACGAGAGTAGGATAGCAAAAGAGAATACGATGAGATTGTCTGTATCAGAGAGACTCCTTAGCAGTGCACTGTTTCGGCTCTAGTTTTCTTTCATCTTAAGTTTTGTTCCCAAGGTGTTGCGGAGCTGAAAAATCCAAGCAAGAAAAAAAGTCGCAGATCATAAGGGACTCAGTGAGCAGAGCAATTACTCTCCACAGTCCTATTCGAGGAAAAAGAGAACCAGACCTCCCAGTTCGACCTCAGCATTCGTAGTCTATCCTTGGTGTCATTGGCTCAGCCGACATCGGAAGTGGTGACGGAAAACGTCTTTGTTGCCGCTTGGACGGAAAGCTCGGACAGCGCTCCACCCAATTTATTGATTTATCCAGCAACCTTTTCCATTTCCGCCTCCGCAAGCAAACTATCCGCAAGCCATGCACGTTTCCCCATATTCCCCACAGTCATGGATTCTCGACTAGTACTGGTTTTCTCCACATATGGCCTAAGTTCCGTCCGTGTTATCGTCTCTCCGCAAAAGCTTGTTAGTGATTGTGTTGCGGTCACATCGTGTCACTCAGATGCATGACCCCATACTATAAAACCAACAGCTCTAAGCTTCACCAGTATATATACTGTTATAATCCATATCCAGATTGCCGCCATCAGATCCCTTCTCAATACATCTAACATCTTACTCTTGCAACATGCCTGCAGGCGTCCTACCCGTTCAAGGGACGGCAGATGTCTCGAGGATTGAGGCGCCTGTTACCATCAAAGCCTATGTAATTTGTGCTTTTGCTGCCTTTGGAGGTATATTTTTTGGGTACGTTTGCGACCATAGAGAGTTTAAAGCCATCATGTTAATGTATTTCTAGGTACGACATCGGATGGATGTCGGGTGTTCTGGCCATGCCATACTATATCCAAATGTACACCGGACTCGAATACGACTGGGAGGAAATGAAACCTGTCAATCCCGATGTCGAGTTCAGCCTTTCTTCCCATGACAAATCCGTCATGACTTCAATCCTCTCACTGGGAACCTTCCTTGGAGCAGTTATTGCCGGAGATTGTGCCGACTACATTGGCCGCCGCCGGACTATCATCGCCGGATGCGCTATTTTCTGTGTGGGTTGTGTTCTTCAAACTGCCAGCACAGATCAGTTAGCGTTGATGGTTATGGGCCGGCTGATTGCTGGACTTGGTGTTGGATTCAATTCAGCAGTTGTTATCTTGTACATGTCTGAGATTGCACCTCGCAAGGTACGCGGAGCTTTGGTTGCAGGCTATCAGTTATGCATGTGAGTAATCTCCGAGCCAACTTTCAATAATGAATAACATTATTCATGTTCAATGCAACAGTACAATTGGACTACTTCTGGCGAATTGCGTAGTTTATGCGACCCAAAATCGTAAAGATACAGGCTCGTACAGGATCCCGGTTGCTATCCAGTTCCTTTGGGCCATTATTCTTGGATTTGGACTATTTCTCCTTCGTAAGTCAGGATGTTTCGCACTACACTTTAGTCACTAACACATTCCAGCGGAATCCCCCCGCTACTGTGTAATGCAAAACAAGTTGGAGGAGGCCGCGAGCGCTCTTTCAACCCTCCGAGGGCAACCCGTTGATTCGGATTTCATCAAGGATGAGCTTGCTGAAATAGCAGCGAACCTTGAATTCGAGAGACAAACGATCCCGGAGCAAGGATACATTAAGTCATGGCTAGCATGCTTCAAAGGTTCCTGGACAAAACCCAGCTCTAACCTTCGACGCACGATTCTTGGTATGGGCATACAGGTACGCAAGATATTCCCCAGTTGGGACAACTTTTCAATAGCATCCTGGAGCACCATGGAACAATTGCTGACTCCCGTTATTAGTTCACGCAGCAATCGGCTGGTGTAAACTTCATCTTCTATTTTGGGACAACGTTCTTCCAACAACTGAAAACAATCGACAACCCATTCTTCATTTCACTAATCACCTCGCTCGTCAATGTTGTCGCGACTCCAATTTCTTTCTGGACAATCGAACGCTTTGGCCGCCGCGTCTTGCTTGTCTATGGAGCCATCGGTATGGCCATCATGCAGTGGCTCATAGCCATCATCGGTATAACGGAAGGTCGACAAGAAGCGAACAACCCGGCTGCTGTCAAAGCGATGATTGCCATCATTTGCCTCGACATCTTTGTCTACGCGGCGACCTGGGGCCCGGCAGCATGGGTCGTAGTGGGTGAAGCCTTCAATCTTCCAATTCGATCTCGGGGCGTCGCTCTTTCGACTGCATCCTGCTGGCTGTGGAATCTCGTCATTGCAACCATCACTCCGTATCTAGTTGGCACCGAAAAGGGCAGTGCCAACCTCGGCCCCAAGGTCTTCTTTATCTGGGGCTCACTTTGCGTCTTTTTGTTCCTTTTTGCCTACTTCCTTGTCCCGGAAATGAAAGGTCTCTCGCTAGAGCAAGTTGATCAGATGCTTTTGGAGGTTACCCCGAGGAAGAGCGGAGGCTGGGTCCCTAGAACCACATTTGCAGCTGAAATGGGTGCTGCTGAAAAGAATGATGTCAGCCATATTGAAAACTGAAGTCATCACTATAGGCCGCAAGTAGGATATATAGGGAATGGCAACATGGATGAAATGTTGTATATGTAGAGATTTCGCAATGTCTCAGACCATATTAAGTCCATCAGGGTTGGATCTTCTCCCAAAGATTTGATCCTCCATTTGAATGTTTTCTATCTTGCGTATTGATCAATTTTACTAATACTATTTTCTTCATAACAACCATATTTCAGAGAAGTCATATGCCCAGTAGTAATCAATTTTCAGGCTGGCATCAGGGAAAGTTGTGGCCCAGAATGACCTTAACAGCCTGATACCAGAGCGCTAACCCTTCAGTCTAACCTTGTGGCTCTGAATTTACAACATATGGTAAATGGAAGCGATGAAGATGATGCAGAATAATAAAATTTCAGGTGTAACTTAGCAATACATTGCCAAAACGCTGCATTCTGTGGTGGAATCATAGCCAAATTGCCAGGCTGCGTAATTTAGGGGCTGATCAATGCGTGATTTCTATTATGAAGCCCGTAAGCCGATGGAAATTGAGTGTAAGTAATGTTAGGCCGACACCCGTCCCAGTACTCCTATGGCAAAACACCTACTTGTGCTTGGTAGGGGCGATCGCAAGATAAAGTCGCCTCAGCTGCATTTTATGATACTAGGTGCTATTATCTATAATATTCAGGTGAGATTTGACTTCCTCGTAAATTTCCAAAACTCCCACACAGCTATGGCTAATAACCAAGTACATCAATGTTGCTAAAAGGACAGATTTGAAGATAGCTGGCCTTTTAGTAGGAGTCTAGACCGCATGAAGTCGCTAGTGCTTGGGCAAGGCCGGAAGATTTCAGGTGCACTTGGTGGATTCTACCTGACAATGGAGTATCCGCAATTGATGGCGGCTTCCTCCAAGTACTTGTATCCACAAATGGGCGTACTAAGCTTGAAGATTGCGCTGTAAGAAAATGTCTTGGCAGCTGCGAGAACATTACCGAGGAGTTGAAGCAATTGGAATTCCGCCCTGGAGAATGACTGTTAGGAAGTAATGCGAAAAGAGAATGCGCAGGAGTTGACAATAATCCTGTCCAGGAACCTACGACGTCCCAGGTCAACTGCAAGGGTGAGAGTAGTACATCTTATGTAGTCGGAATACAAGTAACAGGGCAAGATTTCGGCGGTATAGAACAAGCTGAAGACTCCACCTATACCACATTGGCTTCTGGTATTGAAACACAACATCCGAGACCTAGCATCCTAAGAAGGGCGGGCTTTGACACCATAAAAGAAACAAGATCGTTAGTAAAAGACGCTCATTATGGATAAGCTGAAAAACAGCAATCAATCCAACCGGCCATATTGAAGTAGAGGGATTATGCTGAGGCGAAAAGCATATGAGCCAAAGGGTTAGGACCAGTCTCCAGAGCTAGGGACTGGGAGAAAACGAGCAAAATTCTTAAGATAATAAACGCAATGAGCTTCAAACCGTCAATGCTTTAGCTATACTAACCCCCAATTTCTCTCCAACACTAATACCTCGCTGGGTCTCGTTATCGATTTTGGTGATGGAGGCTGGCTCCAATTTGAACATGGACAACCTATCCTCAGTTTGGAGTTGTAAACCTTGGACGAAAATCTTTGACTACCAACGGGTGTCAAGTATTCCAAGGAAAAGTTCAATATTCCAGCAACGATAAGTTCTAGGATGTATCTAACTCTGCATTTGTTTTTGATAATATCTTGAAATGTTACTAAAGTAAGCTTGCCTATCAAACTCGAACATCTGCATTTATTTGCAAAAAGATAATTGCGCCCAAAAACACAGATGAAGAAAATGAAAGCATGTCAGCATACAGGCAAATAAAAATTGCAGCTTATGTTTGTTTGTTTTGTTTAACACGGGTCTACCAACCTGAGCGCTGTATCGCTCAAGACCGCATTCTAAGGGAACCCACATATTATCCTTTGGCAATCAATCATCCTCAAAAAAACTTATCAACAAGGCCAAGAAGCAGGTGAAGCGGTTATAGAGACTGCCTTAAGACAAGCTGATAGCGCAAATAGATAAACTAGAAAAAGATTCGTGATAATTAGAAGAGCCACAGAAACTGCAGTTGTAACAGGCGGAAACGAACCGTGATATTATATTGAAGGCTGAGCCGTACATACACATAAATAGCGTCTTGCGTTTTTCTCCAAGCTAAACGGCGGAATCATTCGCTTCCATACTGTTCCCAATCTGGATGTTGGCCCCGAGAGGTACCAACTTTCATTCATCACATAGCCGCGATATTTACTCCCAACGTGGCGTGATTGCTCAGCACAGCGCTTGCTGTCGCATTGCACATCCACTTTATGCCCCACCTAGCCAAGTTGGTACAAATAAATGGGGCCCTTGTAAGGTGCATGAGGCGTAGGAGGCGTAAGAGGCGTAGCACTTTGATAAACAACATTTTGTGTTAAGGTAGGTTCGCTCTAACTTGACATATATGATGATCTGAATTCAAGCTGGCGTCTTCTCTAGGAAAGGAGACTGTCGGGGAGGAGCCTTAGATGTGTTCAGTGACCTACAGATGCGAGCTTATTGCTCACGGACGGTGAATAAAGATAATCGAATCATCATTCTGCCTTCGGGTTGAGGGACCATGTGATATGCCAGGGTTAAACCGATGATTTTATATACATCAATCCGACTTCTTGTCAGATTCGTGTGCGAGATAATACTGCACACCCCGCTTGATGCCTTCCTGCATACTGACCTGAGGCTGGTATCCTAGTCTCTCTTTGGCCTTTGAAATGTTGAATGTACGAGTCATGGTAAGGTATTTGACCATGCGGCGGTTGATGTGAGATTCCTTAGACCCAAGGCTGAATGCCCAGACTGCCCACTCTGCGATCACGGCGAAGGCATAGTATAATGAAGCTGGTACCACTGTCACTTTGTCTTTGGGAACTGGATGGCCAGCTTCGGCGGCGATGGCTCGGACAAAATCCCAGAAAGGCCAGTGGTCATCATTTGTGATGACGAATGCCTCCCCATTCACCTTCAGTGGGCCATCGCGGTTGGCTCGGCCGTCAGATTCACGGAGTAGAGCGTCGGCAGTAAGAATGTGGGCGTAGGCGGTGTTGCCAATATAAGTCAAGTCGAAGAGATTCGTACCGTCGCCAATCTGGAATCTTGCTCTGCCACTCCTAGCGTTTGCAATCATTTGTGGTGTTGCTGTTGTATCGCCTTCGCCAAACAGGAGGGCGGCACGTACTATGGAGGTGAGCAAGCCGTTGTGTCCGTTCGCGCCTTGGACTAAGTCTTCGGCCATAGCCTTGGTATGACTATAGAACTCGGTTTGCTCGGGCCAGTAGAAAAGGCGCCCCTCCTCGGTCGCTTCTACAAGGTTGGTTATGTTGTTGTGGGTGACGGACGAACTAGACGTGTAGACCAGAGCTTTCACATAGTCGACCTCGGCGATGCAGTTGAGCAAGATTCTTGTTCCCCCTACGTTGACATTCTCATGCAATTTCTGTGTGTTTTTCTGGCCCATGAGCTGAGGGGACACTGTGTGCATGATGACTTTTGGCTTGACGGTTTCCAGCACTGAACGCACATCCTGCTCTGAGGTAATGCTGCCCTTGATATACTTGGCTCCCGGCACGCGATTGATATCAGTCCGAATGTCAAAAGACGTGACATTGGATGCCTTCTTGGTATCGAGAAGCTGTTTGATGATATGATACCCAAGGGCTCCACAGCCGCCAAGCACGAGAATTGGATCCATGTCTTGTGTAAGTGAGAGTGTAAGAAGGTGTGGGAAAGAAGTTGTGCGGTGAGAAGCCAAGGGAGAGGCCTTGGGAAAGGGAGGGGCAGAAGAGGAGAGGTACGTAGCAAGGTTATTTATTAATTTATTGTTTACGGCAATGCCTGTTGAGAAAGGCCAGGAACTACTTACCTATGGTACGTAAGCGCGCAGAGCAGTGAAGTAAGCACAACATTTTCGGGAACACAATCAGTAGTAGTGGGCGAAGAAGGACCAGCCCTCGGGAACTTGGGAGATAATCTGGATCCTTGCAACAGTTCTCCACTTCCATCATGCCCCAAACCAAAAAAAAAATACCACCTCACGTACGTGGTACAATCCTACTCATAGTCATCTATCTACTCAAAAAATTTAATAACTCTAAAATGAACAGCCAACCCTCCGCCAACCTCACACAAAGGAGCAATTCCAACGACAAAACTCACAGCGTTGAGTCTCTCTTCAATATATGCTCTTCATCACCAAATCCCTGCAGCTCTACCTCGAATGCAGTGGGCGGTTGGAATTTTTGCCAATCCCCCGAATGCGACGAAGGCGGTGGCGGCTGCTCGTAGTTTTTTGGAATCTGCACCTAACTTCGACTCTTCCCAGCCTTCGACAACAAATAACGAAGAGCACTTTCAGCGCTCGTCTTGCCCGATCGAACAAAACTTGGGAAGAAGATCATGCGGCTGCATATAATGGCCAGATTGATCTCAACCGTGCTATTCGCTGGGCCAGAACGCGAGCCATCATGTGTCCGTTTTTAACATGTGCACTTACAAGTGGGAGACCATGGCAAAGAAGTAGAACTGGTGTCTGATACAGTATTCACTGGCTAGGAAGCCGAGATGGATGATGCTCATTGCACATGCCCTTCAAGCCGTTTAGCTAGTACACGTAGTCTGACTCAAGCTTGGACTCACACGAAGCCAATCATGAAAAGCGCAATGAGACCCATTTTCCGATTCCTATTCATATGCATCCCTTTAAGCTGCCTAATAGGTATGAACAGGATGTAGAAGTCGCTCACCACGTTCAACACACTGTAGATCATAGCAGGAAGGCTCGTAAAGGTAGCACGGCAAACGGCCTCATGCACAGCCGCTGGGCCGTTGCACGGGACATTTCTTGAGACGGCTACGCCAAAGAACGGAATAGTAATGATGGTACAGAAGGCGACACCCACATAGATGAGAATGCACGAGGACTACCGACATTGAATAGGCGGTAGCAGAGAGCGAGAACGGAGAGCTTTACGAAGTAATGATGACAACGTAGATGGTTTCCACAACGGTCAATTGCAAGATGCGTTGCGGCGTCATACTGATTAGTCAAATGTTATACATGTGCTGTCCATAGCCAATTTTCACATCTCCTCAAAATCAGCGTCGGAATCTAGACGTGATTGCCATCCACTTACTAGCTAAGAGAAGTGCTGAATGCACTACGGACCCAGCCTAGATAGTGTCAGTGAAATGCGGAATCATGGCATTCAATAGTAAGCATGTTGCGACTAGATATAGCGCTTTGCATGGCGTTAGCTAAGACACGTACGTATTGCTTTTTGGCTTCGAAGACTACATACCATCATCCAGCACAAACTTCTGCCTAGCCATCCTCTGCCTCGATATAAAACGAATCAACACGACGGTAGCCATAGTAGGCAGCCATATGGCATTCAAAATAGTCAACGACTTTACAGCGTGTGCAGGAGCATTGAAATCGGGTCTCTGGCCGTTGGGAGGACGCATCAAAGGAATCTCTGCGATTGGGACGTCGGGTGGTAACTTCAAAGACATTGCGGCAAAAAGTCAACGCGAAACTTGGAGTAAAGTTCAGATCAGACAAGGCTTTCATACGCCATGTTTTACAGCATTCTGAGTTGTATACTTATAAACAAGGTGCATGTGGTGAAGTCCCAACAGACCCCATCTCGCCGCCGCAGACCATGGGGAGCGAGATTCCACTGAGACCTTGCTCTCCTACTGTGCCACCATCTCTGCTTATCTTGCGTCGGCTTTGCGCTGAAAAGGGACAAGTGGTCTACCGATTGAAACAAGGCAAACAGTTACCCAACATCTATGCTGCTGGAGCGGTTGGGATACATGCATGCCTATTTATCCTGATGTGCCAAATTACCATGTGCGGCGCAGTGCAGGCTCTGAACCCACCCCTAGACAGTTTTCTCCCCAAGATTTGGGACAAACACTGACTGGCTAAATCAGGAATGTGTTGGAAGTACAACGCATGGAGGCAAGTTCGTGAGTTCAGTATAGCTCGCAGCCCCAATGATGCATACAAACGCCATGGACGATGGCCGGAAAGCACTCCAGCCAATTCGAACACCGAACAAATCACCATCGATTTCTGGTTTCAGAACTTCAAAATGACACAAACACAGCTGTGGCCCAATCAAGTAAAGAGGCGATTTGGAGTATCATTCCCCAATTTGACTGTCCAAGGTCGAAGTACAGAGGACCGATTTTTCAACAACTTCCTCTGTGCTCTCATCGCCTTTTTCAAAGCCATATTCTAGCCTTCAGGTAACAAAGCTACGATTCTCTATGGGATTAATGGATTGATTGAAAAGGGGGAGATGTTGCTGGATTTGGGGAGGCCTGGAAGTGGGTGCTCGACGTTGCTGAAGGCTCTGGATCTGGAAACACAAGGACTTTACTTAGATCCTCAAGTAGAACTGAATTATGAGGGTTTGTAGGCTCTCTCCCTACCAAATTCATGCGTCTAGTTGACAACTGTTCAAGGTATCTAATCCAGGAGCCTCAGGAAAGAATTGCGTGGAAACTGCATGCACTCGGCAGAAACAGACATACATTTCCCAGAGGCCACGGTTGCTGAAACATTGCTTTTTTCCGCGAACTGCCGGACACCACTCCAGACATTAAAATCTTCATACGACGACTACATCCACAAACTGCGGGACGATGTACTGTCCATGTTCCAATTAGATGCGGCGTCCAACACCAAAATTGGCGACGAGGTCCAGCGAGGTATTAGCGGCGGAGAGAAACGCCGGGTTAGTATCGCGGAGACACTGACAGGATGGAGCTCATTGCAGTGTTGGGACAATACCACCCGAGGCATGGATTCATCAACAGCACTCAGCATCATGAAGGTGTTCAGATCATTCACAACTCATCACAAGGCAACGATTATCGCCACGCATTATCCAGACACCTGAACCTATCTTAGACCTCTTCGACAAAATTCTAGTTCTCTACCAAGGCCAACAGATCTTTTTTGGGTCAAAGTCAAGCGCTGTTGCCCACTTCACACGCCTTGGATTTAGCTGCCCTTCCAAGAAGACTACCGCCGATTTCCTCACATCGCTCACCAGCCCTACAGAAGCGAGAAGGTTAATTAGGCCGGGATTCCGCCATCCTCCGCGAACAGCTGATGACTTTGCTAGGCTATGGGCTAGGAGTGATGAGAGCGAAGAATTATTGAGAAATATGATTCGATTTGAACGAGAACATCCCACCCAACCTCGTAGAGAGAAATGTCCCTAGTAAGTCGCAAAGGTTCTTTCCCGACTTATTTACAGACGATCTAATCGCAATAGGTCGGGGTCCACATATATTTTATCTCCACTAGCACAAGTCTAATTGTGTCTCCATCCGGGAGCTCGTCGCATTCGAAGCAATCTCGCTCCCCCGATATCTTTTATAGTCGGTAATGCAATCATGGCACTTATAGTGGGAAGTGTTTTCTACAACCTAGACCAGGATGCCGCCAGCATCTCGGCTCGAGGGATCCTGATATTCTTTTCCGTCCTTCTGAACAGTTTAATGACCGGCTTTGAGGTTGGTTTCGAATCTTCAATCACTACGCAGAATGAGCTGATATTCTCCCAGATACTATCCGTATGGAGTCAAAGGAAAGTCGTGGAGAAGCAGGCCGGGTACAACTTCTACCCTCCCGTCGCAGATTCCGTGTCCGCTATGCTATGCGATATCCCGACCAAGTTCTTCACCTCTCTGATTTTCAACTCATGCTTGTACTTCATGACAAATCTACGCAGAACAATCTCTGCGCACTTTATCTATATACTGTTCTCATTTATTGGCATGATGACCATGTCTATGTTTTTCCGTTGCGTGGGCTCGCTTGCGCGCACAATTACCCAGACCATGGTGCCATTTGGGGTAACTGTGATCCTGTTCATCACGTATACGGGTTTTGTCGTTCCTGTTGGTTACATGCATGGTTGGCTTCGATGGGTCCGGTATTTGAACCCAATTTCATATTCGTTTGAAAGCCTGATGATCAATGAGGTTAGTATAATTGCGATACGCTGCCCTTGAGAATTCTCCGAAGTGCAACTAACGAAGATTGTAGTTTCGTGATCGCAAACTTGCATGTTCTAATTTCATCCCAGATGGTCCAGGATATAGAGATATCGGTGCTAACCAGAGAGTTTGTGCGTTGGTAGGTGCTGTTTATGGGGAGGACGCCGTGTATGGCGACAAACACCTTGCCGACACATTTCAGTTCCATAAGTCACATCTTTGGAGGCATGTATATTCCTCCTCATAGCTAGCTTATGTGATGGTTCTAACGTAAACAGGAACTTGTGGATACTGTTTTTGTTCATGGCTGGATTTTGCGTGATACATTTGATAGCATCTCAAATGATCTTGGCGAGCAAACCCCGCGGGGAAGTCCTTCTTTACGCTCCTCATACGATACCATGGAAGAAAGCTCCAAGCCAGACCTCTGACGAGGAGACAATTTCGCAGATGATAACCGAGAAGCACATCCATCCGCCGGCACGGAAATCCCATCAGATGCCCAAAGGTCTTCAAAGCTCACAAGGGATCATCCACTGGAGCAACATTTCATACCGAATAACGGTCGATAAAACCGAGCGCCAGCTACTGAACAAAATCAACGGCTGGGTCAGACCCGGGAAATTGACAGCACTCATGGGAGCCACGGGTGCGGGCAAGACCACGTTACTGGACGTCTTGTCCCAACGCACAGCTACAGGACATCTCATTGGAGAAATTTACTTCAACAATGAATCTCGTGGGACCGACTTTCAAAGAAAGACAGGATATGTTCAACAGCAAGATATTCACTGCCCAACCTCGACAGTCCGGGAGTCTTTACAATTCAGCGCTATGATGAGACAACCGCCGCATGTTCCAATACAAGAGAAGTTAGACTACATCGAAGAGATCATATGTGTACTGGAACTCGCAAAAATTTCCAATGCCATGGTCGGAGAGGCTGGTCAAGGATTAAATGTCGAACAGAGAAGGCGACTTTCGATTGGCGTCGAGCTGGCTGCAAAGCCTGAACTTTTGATATTGGATGAGCCGACATCTGGACTCGATAGTCAGACGGCTTGGGCTATATGCTCTCTTCTGCAAACTCTAGCCCACCACGGACAAGCAGTGATTTGTACCATCCACCAACCATCTTCAGTAATCTTCAGCATGTTCGATGAATTGTTGCTGATTACTAATGGAGGCAGGACCCTGTACTTTGGGGACATTGGGCCGGATTCCCAAACGGTTATTTCTTACTTCGAGCAAAAGGGAGCTACACCGTGCCGCGCGGACGAGAACCCAGCAGAATGGCTGTTCAAAGTCACATCCCACGATGCAGCGACGCACTATTGCGAGGCATGGAACGCGTCTCCCGAGCTGGCAGCAGTACGAAACTACCTTTCTCACATCAAAGCAGACACTGCTGCTACAGATAATACGACCCAGCCACCAGCCTCTACAAATACGGTGCCCTCGAGATTTGCAACACCCTTCCTCTTCCAATTTCAAGCCCTGATCAAACGGAACATGACAGAATACTAGCGCACCCCAACCTACTTATGGGCGAAACTAGTCTTCTGCTGTGGCGCTGCCCTCATAATCAGCATATCTTGCTCTAATGCCTCGCGCAGCTTGCAGGGGCTCCAAACCCTCCTCTTTGCTATCTTCCTTCTCTTCACAAACTTCAGCAACCTCATGCAACAGATCCTGCCCATCTTCTATGCACGCCGCATCCTCTTTGAAGCCCGCGAAAGGCAATCGAAAACATACTCGTGGCCCGCATTCCTGCTGTCGGCCATCGTCGCGGAAGCTGTGTGGCAAACTATAGGCTCAACTCTGGCCTATGTGCTGTTCTACTTTCCCATAGGCATGTACAGCGCTGATAGGCATCAAGATGCGGTACTGATGTGGTTGCTCATGTGGCTCTTCTTCCTCTTCACATCGACCATGTCAACCCTCCTTATTGCAGGCATCGACCAAGTAGAGACTGCCGTCAACATCGGCCAGCTCATCTTCTACCTGATCCTTATGTTTTGTGGCGTCCTCGTGCCCAAGACTGTGCTTCCTAGCTTCTGGATCTTCATGTACCGCGCCTCACCGCTGACATACCTGATCGCCGGCATGATCACTGTTGGTGTGGGTAACGGTCCTATCGTGTGCTCTGACACGGAAATGATACATCTCAGGCCTCCCCCTTCCCTCACATGTGGAGCTTATTTGGACCCATATATTGCATTTGCGGGCGGTGCACTGGCGAACCGCGATGCTGTTGACGTGTGCACGTACTGTCCTCTCGGCAATGTCTCTGAATTCCTTGACCGGTTCAACATCAGTTACTCAGATCGCTGGTTCTACTTCGGAGTTGTGTGGGTGTTTATATTTTTCAACATTGCGGGAACTTTTGTGGTATATCGGGTTTTCAGAGTGCCTAAAGGACAGCGATTCGCTGCGGGCGAAAGCGGGAGCCAGAGTATTCCCGAGAATGGAAATAAAAAGACGGGCTCTGCATAGTTAACGCTTTTTATCGGGGCACTTCATGGGAGCTGGATTCGAACGACGTTGTCTGCAATATTTTCAGGAATAGAGTCTACAATGCTAATCGACCAATACAGTCGACGAATTTCGCAGTCCGAAGTTCCAAACCACGGCTGTCAGTCGCATGTTTGCCATTCTCTTCTAGGAGGCGTCGCATCCAGATGTGCCGAGGGCTGTGTGGTTAGTAGTATCAGCACACTTTGGCGAAATACATTCAATGCGGCAGTGCTTCGCCGACCACAGTGTATAGTGGCGCTACTGCCATGTATCTATGACTTGTTGTTGTAAAGAAAGCTTCTACCCAAGCCGCCCTCGATGCTTGCGTGGCTAGTGATGCGTATTGGTTTCGATTGCATGTGTGTGGTATAGTGGACCCCTTGGCAATGCACTTGTCCAAAGGGAGGCATTGAGCCCGTACGGGCTATACGGGCTGTTGAACCATCATGGTAGCTAGACGCCACTGCTCTCTGCTTTTTGCATGCGATTCTCCTTTGCTGACATTGAACCCACCGCATGCGATTGATGGTTAGGTAAAGGGTTCAGTTTCCAACTGAAAACTTTGAACACGCTTATATTTAAAAAAAGATAAATAACAGCAATAATGACAATGGGCCGTCAACACAATTTTTTTTTACCCTAACCGGGTTATGGCATCGTACGTACCCTAAGGATTGGAATTTTTCTATCAAGCTTCGCCGAGGCTCGAGGGTTTGGATCGTCGGCAAATTAAGCTTCCCCGCATTTTGACAACAGCTTTGTGGGGTGTGGCAAAGCACCCCTGGCAGCGAAAACAACTCAGTATCGGGTGTCAAGACGCATCCGGCTTAGATGACGGGAGATGTTAAGGACAGCCACCCGATCTGGTAGGGACAGCCACCCGAACCTATTGCGGGTAAGTGGACACAGGGGACTGCAGTAGCACCGG